>VRYO01001463.1:95324754-95337482 GCA_009812075.1 Sialia sialis | reverse complement strand
TGTGCAACATTAAACTTAAAAATTCAGTTGAAAACTTTTGAGAAGTTCCATGCTTTTTAAAAAGTTGATAAAAATGTTAATCTTACTGTTAATAAGCTTTTTTGTGAATAAGGCACTATATCAGCAAAAAGGAGAAGAGTATTCATGAATCACATTTATGAAGGAGAAAAATCCAGTTGAAGCAGATGTGTAGTAAAGAATGCTTATATCATTAATATTTTATGAGACAATCTATAGAAATGAAGAATTTTAAAATGGAGGGGTTTTTTAAAATAAATTTTTGCTAAGATAGAATACAAATTAAATTGAAAGTAAAGAATGGTAAAAAAAAGTCTATATTAGACCCATGCTATATATATATACATCAGTCCCCACCAGTAACCACAACACCACAAACAGTATTTATTTACTGACAGTCAATGATGAGATTGCACAACTATCAGATGCTCCAAAATATTAATTTCAATTACACATGATTTTTGATTGTCAAACTAAATTTCATGGTCACTGTTGAGTTGATTAAAAAAAAAAAATTAACCCCCCCACCCCCCCCCCAAAAAAAGGAACCTTTCAAAACCTTTCAAAACTTCTTAATAAAGAAGTTAAGACCAAATCTATGCTTGCTTCTTTTCCTAAACAAATATCCTTTATGGCATGAGCTTATGATACTTGAACTACTGGGCAAGTTTCTTCTCTGAAAACATTTGGACAAAACAAGACACGACTGGAAAAACCCTCTTAGAAATTTACACCCAAAGGTGTCTCATAACTGGGGAGGTGGAGCTCTAATAGGTTGAAAAATATGTGGAGTCTGAGTTTGATTGGGTTGTAAGATGAGTTGCCCAATAGGAAATTACCATGGAGTCAAACAGTTCTTTGATTTTATTCAACTCTCTTCATACACTGGCCCTCAAGCTACGACATGTCTGGAGTCAGATAATATTGGATATCCCATCCAAAGGAATTTTATCATAAATATGGAGAAACTTAGATTATATACTTAATTAATACCACATTATTTTTATTAAATGGTGACAATAAATGTTTAGGCAGCTGTCTTTGAAATTTTGCCCTTGGTATAGAGGATGCTAGAGCAAAACAATGCCAGTTCACAACAGAAAATACTTAAATGTTTCATAATTTAAATTTTAGCTTCACTTGACATATTATTCTTCAACATCGTTATTCCCTTTGATGTTCTTAGGTAAATTTTATCTCAAACTACATTGAATTTGAAAGAAATATCTAAGCAAAGAAGCAGCCATAAGAGGAGGCAGTGTTCAAGAATAAATTACTGTTGAGGTCTAGGTTATGGGAGACAGTGTGACATTTAACTGAACTGCCTCTTGAAAACAAAGGTGGCATGGCAGTCTGGAGCCACACACTGGAGCATGACACACAATTGGATTCATTGCAATATCTCTCCTTTCAAAAATATTGCCACAACTACCATTTTAATCAGTCTACACATACAACATAGTGATACTGATCAGTGAAATAGGGATTTGGGCTGAAGTGTTTTCTTTTGGATTTTTTATTTTTTCCCTTTTAAAACAATAATTTTCAATAACTAATTTTCAAGAGTTCAGCTACTTAAGGACTATATTGCTATCAGTATTACCATAGTCTCTTGTCCCCATACAGAGTACAGCACTGGCTAACACCCCTTGGTAAAGCTTGCATTTTGTGCACACACACACACAGACACACAAGCACAGCTTTTAGAACTCCGAGCCAAACATCTAGATTCTACCAGAGGCCTCTAACAACCTCTTTAGCAACAGCTCAGAAGTCATTAATAGAAAAATAGTATTCAGTACTTGAATTGGTACTAGGAATGCTGGTGCAAGGGTTTGCAAATGTTGAGTGAAGAGCCAACAAGGCTTTCCTGAACTCCAGGGTGGCAGTGTGATAGATACCTTTGGGGGGACCAGGGGTGATGCAGCCTTAACCTCCACAGTGGGTCTCAAGTAACAGCCTCTGATTTCCCTTTCTTTGTAAGAAACAGGGTTTTTTAACATGAAGAAAAACACAGGGAAACAAAACAATGCTTGGTAAATGAAGACAGATTAAGAAATCACTCCAAAACTGCACAGAGGTCTAAACCAACTAATTAGTGTAGACACAGCCTTCATGATGGCCATCAGCTTCCTCAGAAAGAAGACAATTCAAGCCAGTAATCTACCACACAGCCCTGTCTGACTTGAGGTTTACTTGACTCCTCAATCTAAATCACAGATCAGCAGTAATCCTCTAATGAAAAAGGACACTAGAACTTTGGTGTTTAGAAAGAAGAGCTTGCTTTTCTTATTTCTAAAAAGGCATGGTTTTGATCTCTCACCATTGCTGAGAAATACTTTAAAAGAGAAGACACATAAAAAAACAGTCTCTAAAACTGTCCTACTATTAAACAGCTTCCAGTCTTAAAATTTTCTAATTTTCAATGGCATCTTGGCTGAGTTATCAATATTAAATATAGCAATCCATGCACACAGGCTCATGTAAAGTGTCAGCCAAGCTAAAGATGCATTTTGTCTTCTTCCTCAGCCTTCCCAGTTCAACCTAATAATCTGTGCCCACAGGTCTTCAACACACCTCTAACTCCTCAGGATCTTAGCAGTGAGCTGGTGCCTGGTTCATTTTGCAGACTTTTTGATTAAAATGTTACTAATCATCTATCAGTCTCTCCCTGCAAGGCAGCCTGTTCATCTTCCTACATGTATGCAGCAGTAACTATCACAATGTTCTTGCAGTAAAACCAAAGAAACCCACATAAATGTCTGAAGAAAATATCTGTTTTGCTGACAATTTATATTAAAATTTATTTATTTCTTGTCAAATGAAAAATGCAGCTAAATTCCTTTTTTAAATCAAAGTAGGTCATATCACTTTCACAAGTATTTTGACAAGTAATCAAAGATAATTCCTTTGAAAGGAAATATAAAACTGTATTAGATTGACAAGTCTCACCTCCAGCTGATTCAAATTTCTTTATGTTCAATAAAAGAGCAAGACTTTTGGCCAATCTAAAAGTTCCAGCAACTTACAAAAAAAAGCTGCATCAGGATGAGTTTGCAACCATTATCATACAATTTCTCTAAGAAAACTGCATATTCATGCATTTATGCATATGCCAGCAGTATTTTTCTAGACAAGAGGATAAGAATACTCCTTGCTAATGCAAACAAGCCAGAGTATGAGAGAAAACCCAAAGAATAAATAGCTGGGAGCTCTAGCAAATCCTACAGTCCTCTAGTTCACAAAGACATTGCAAGTTTATTTCTATTGGATTGTCCTCCAAGGAGAAGATGCAGAAGAATTGGTAACTTCAGTCTCGCTTTATTCTCCAAAGACAATGAATTCTTCATTCTTGCCTAAGTCTAAAATAATTCCATTGCAGCAAATAAAAGTCAATGCCTTACAAAAAGCCATTCCTGACACCAGTGAAAAAGTGAGGGGGACGATATAACTCCCAATATATTCAGCGTTACTGTAATAAAATAAGTCATATAATCAAAGTGTGAAATGGTTGTGCAAAGACTTTTTATTTGTTTATTTATTTATTTAGAGCCAGAAACATTCCTTAAGATATCATGTCTATCTCTTATTGCCCTAAGATTTTCATGGAAAGCCTAGACAGATAGCATGCCATTCACAGAAACTTCTAGGTATCCTAAAAATTTTGATAGCTTGGTTTATTATCTCTTTAAAATCTTCTTCTTTTGTTAAAGTATCAGTGACATTTTAAAATACACATACCAATGATTCTACTATTTGTGTTTCTTCGCTCAAACTGTGAGACAGGAGGTTTAGATTAGATATTAGGTAGAAATCCTTTACTGTGAGGATGAAGAGACACTGGAGCAGATTTCCCAGAGGTGTAGATGCCCCATCCTGGAAATATTAAAGTCCGGGCTGGATGGAGCTCTGGGCAGCCAGGTTTAGTGAAAAGTGTCCCTGCCTCTGGCATGTGAAGTGGAACTAGATGATCTTTAATGACTCTTCCAACCCAAACCATTCTACATTTCTATCTTTATATGTAGTACTTTTTTAAGGCCAAGTAGTGTTTGTACAAGTCTGCTGGAACCTGCATACTAGCTGGTTAGTTCTTCCCACAGCTGAGCAACTGTACATACAGGGGTGACACATCTTCCTTTCCCTTCTCACTAGAACCATCCTGATTGAAGTAAAGACCACAAAAATAAAAAGGAATAATTTCTTTCATTATAGAAAAGAAAAAAAGAAAAAAAATATTTACAAGTGGGTAAAGAGAAAAAGAGTAGCTTTGTATTTTCTAACATCTCTAGAGACACACATTCAGCAATTCTCTCTCCTTGCATGGCAACACTCTCAAAAGTTTTCCTGCATTCCCTTAACAATAACAATTTCAAATTGTGTTCTTTCCAACAGGCAACTTGTTGAAATCCCCACATTGTCATCCACCCAAATTCCTTAGCATTCCCTGGAAGCATCCTATAATCAGCATTGTTTATTAGCAGGACAAGATATGTAATGAAAAAAAAAATTATTTCCTCCTGTTGGCATGAGAAAGAAGGAATGAGAAAGAAAGGGAAAAATAAATGCTTTTAGCTTCATGAACATTTTAATGGACTAGTTTCAAAGGATGTGAATATAAACCTTCTAAATTTAACATGATAATTACTAATTACTTACATTATCTACCATATTCAACACCCTAATTTGTAAAGTTAAACTTTATTTAATCACTTGAGACCTGCATAGCAGCATAGTTTTTAGAATGCATATCTTTGGTACAGGCAAGGTTTGGCAGGTCTCTATCTGTTCTCTTCTGTTCAGCCAATGAAAGGAAATGCAATGTTAAGATATTTTAAAAAATTTAAAATATTTTGGTATATTCTTTCTATCCATCAGCTTAAATTTTATTTGCCTATCTCTTCCTGAGGGATCATCCCTGCCTTTTCCTCTAGAAGTTTTTTTTTTTACTTTCATCTTTAGCTTACCTAAAGATAGACTGAAATAAATCAGCAGATAGGATACTTAATAAATACATACATCTCTGTTTTTCATGAAACAGCCTCTACATTAGAGTTTATTTCTTGAAACTGTACCTTTATATTAATAGAAGTGGTACTACTGAAACTATTTGTCTGTTGGAGAAATATCAAGATTTTTTTTAAGTCCATGCAGTATAAAAAGAATCTGAACATTTAAAACAAATTGATGTAGAAAATACCATATGGTGTGAAATGGTTGTCAAGTTCTCTTTCAGTTAGTATACTTAAAGTGACAACTAAGTCTTTTATCGAGTGACAAAGAGCAATATTTTTCTCAGCTGAGAATTCCTTTCAGGCCAATTACAAGACAGAGGTCTGAAATGCAGATAATTCAACTTCTCTTGTCTGAAAAGCCTCTGCTCCTGTTTAACTCTAGTCATTAAATCCAACAGCACATCTTTCTGGCTTGCTCAGCTGTCACTGTGGTTGTATGACCAAGAGTGTGTAGATCCACCACTGTGGGCCAGTCAGTGCTGTCCTTGCTTTGGGCACAAGATGCCATGAGGTACACTCAACATATGATGCATCAAATAGAGGCAGTTCCATTACCCCTATTAAAATGAAGTAATTCCTTTCCACATCGCACTTGTAGCTGTTTGCAATAATATTGTACTTCACTCCTAGAATGAAAAAAAAATAAAATAAAATAAAAATACCAACTAAATTTTTTAAGCAGCCTCCATGCAAAGCTTATTTTTATTCCTGCTTGCTGTTACTGACTGCCACATCAGACATAGTCATCTAGCTGTTGAACATTTTATGCCTATTATCATCATTCAGTGCTATTAAAACACTATTTTGTTGTTCCTCATCTTCTCTGTTGAAATATGAAGACACCACTCAACACAAGTGGGAAGGCTACATTTGCTGTCAGGGCATAAATACTCATTACATGGAACAGTATTTGACTTATGTGAGACGTGGGTAAAACTGTTATTTCAAGATCTCCAAGGCATGCTTCAGGCATACAAAACAGTGTCTGAAAACTCTGGTGTTTGGACCTGCTTCTGGATCTCTGACTTTCCTTCTGATGAAACAGCCCCAATGCATAGCCTTTGTGGGAAAAGTAGCTTTAAGAAAAGAAGAAAATGCAATATTATATGCACCTGAAAGAAAGAGGGTGTGCATGATTATTTTTAGAGTGTTTCCCCAGAAAAATTTTGGTCAAGCCTTATTTTAGCTCAACTCACTTTTCCATCCTTAGATAAAAGATGAGTATAATATATGACTCAATGAGGAAAAGCCTATTGAGGTTTTCAGAAGATATGAACTTAATAAAAGCACATACTGCCAGGTTCATGCCAGGAAGAAACAAACAAACAAACAAATAAAAAAACCCCAACCAAATAGGAACATGCTTGTGACTGTTATCAAGACTTGCTTTCATGGCACTGACTTTACTATCTATACCATATATATTAATCCCAGTGACTCTAGTGCTTGTGAACTCTCTAACTTCTTCTTAAAGGTACTAAAACTTGGTTGCATTTTTTAAAAAAACTCCTTATGGCACTGATGAGCCATTTCTATTTGCCATTATCTCTCAGTGGTCTGGAAAAATAATTTCCATTTAACAGACATTGAACAGCTCAACCTTCTTTGATGACTCATTAAGTTATTGCAACTCTGCACTCTTTTTTTTTTTTAAACTAGACTACTGCAAAATTATTTATAAAGGTCTTTATCTCTCCCCAATTTAGATGCGTGTAAAAGACACTGCACATTTTTGTGTCACCTAAATTTCAAAAAAACTATTTTTCAAACAACCTAACAGATGTCTGTCTTTTCCCCTCTAATTATATTCCTTTAGCATCAGCAGCAAAGCTGTTTCTCTTTTTAAACTCAGGGAAGTAAATAACTGTAGAATCTAAGAAGTTACTATGTGTTGACAAGATAAATGCTGACATATTAATGGAAATTACTGCAGATGTTTTTTATTTGTGTTTTAAATTGGTTACTGCTAATGACAGCAGAATTTAATGTTCATTCAGCCAAAGCAGAGAACATATACATAGCTGCCTTTTTTTGTTGGTTGAGTTTCGGGTTTTTTTTTGTTTTTTTTGTATAGTGATCAGTTGCTAACCTGAAAGAGGAGAAATTGAGGTTTTAGACATGGTTCTAGAAACCACAGTGCAAAGTAAAATGTCATTGAGAGGGACAGCATCAAAGTGCCTTAGTCATTCTCAGTATTCAACAGCCAGAAACTTTTCACAAGAGCGATCAGCTATTGCTGATCTTTAAAGTCTTTAAAGCAACAAAATTATTAATGACTTCCAATCTTTCAATTATTATGAAAATGGACTTTTCACTCTGTTTTGAAACTGCAGGGCATCAAACTCCATAAGCAACCTCTGCTTTCACTGTGGGACTAGTGAGAAGTGAAGCATTTAAACTTATGTTAAGGCACTCATATCTCTTTCTTCCTAGACAATAGTCCAATATTGCCTTTTACATGCTGATTCTATCAGCATCTTGCAAGTAAAAACTTTAACGATTTTCTCCCTGCAAGCATCCTGGTCTTACATATCCAAATATTTCTCTCAGCCCTTTACCCTTAGAACAGGGCTCAGTCAGACCAAAGGACCACCTAACTCTTTTTGTTGTAGCATGACACAAATGGCTGACAGAGGATAGGTAAAATCAAAGGAAATAACATACAATACTTCCACTAATTCCGTTCCAGTCTCTGGGTATTTTTATGTTATAGAATCATAGAACAAGCTGAGTTGGAAGACACCTATCAGGATCATGGAGTCCAACTCCTGGCCCCACACAGGACACCTCAAGGATAACACCATGTGCCTGGCAATGTTGTCTAGACATGTCTTGAACTCTGTCAGGCTTTGTGCTGTGACCACTTCCCTGGGGAGCCTGTTCCAGTGCCATATGGGTAAAGAACCTTTCCAAAATATCCCACCCAAATCCTCTCTGACACAGCTTCAGGCCATTCCCTCAGGTCCTATCACTTGTCATAAGAGATCGGTACCTGCCCCTCCACTTTCCTTCATGAACAAGTTATAAATTACAGTGAAATCTTCCTCAGTCTCCTCCTCAGGCTGAGCAAACCAAGTGATCTCAGCCACTCCTCACGACAATTTTCCTTCAGACCCTTTACCATGCTTGAGGCCCTTCTCTGGACACTCTAACAGCTTAATGCCTTTTTTATAGTGTGGAATCCAAAACTGTCCTTAGGACTCCAGCGGAGGCCACTCCAGTGCAGAGCAGGGCAGGACAATCAGCTCCCTTGTCCTGCTGGTGATGCTGTGCCTGGTGCACCCCAGGACACCACTGGATCTCCTGGCTGCCAGTGCTCTGGTAAAGTGTGTTCAAATTTCTGTCGACCAGAACCCCCACATCCCTTTCCATGATGTTATTCTACAGCCTCTTGTTGCCCAGTCTATACAAAAAACCAGGCTCACCCCATCCCAGGCACAGAATCCAGCAATTCCTCTTGTCAAATTTCTCATGGTTGGTGATTGCCCATCTCTTTAATTTGTTGAGGTCTCTGTGCAGGGCCTCTCTGCTTTTGAGGAAGTTGACAGCTCCTTCTAGTTAAGTGTCATCAGAAAACTTAATTAGTATTCCTTTTGGTCCTGCATCCGGGTCATTAACAACAATGCTGAAGAGAACCAGGATGACGATGGAGCCTGTGGAGCCCTACTAGTGACAGGTGACCAATCTGACATCATATAACCCTTTGTGTTTGACCCATGAGCACGTTGCTCACCCACCGCACACTGTGTTTATCCACCTGGGGGCTGGACATTTTGTCCAAGAGTACACTGTGAGAGACAACGTTGAAAGCTTTGCTGAAGTCCAAAGAGGTTACATCAACTGGCTTTTCTAGATCAACTGAGTTACCAGCTTGTAGAAGGAAACCAGGTTTAACAAAAACGGGACTTCCCCCTCATGAATCTCTACTGACTGTGACCAATGTCCACAAGGTGTTTTTCAATACCTCCCAGAATAATATTTTCCATTATTTCACTAAAGCTCTGTAGTTTCTAGGGTCCTCTTTCTTTCCCTTCTTGAAAACTATGGCTATGTTATTAGTGCATTAATGGAAGTCAGGCAACTTCTAATCCTTTCAAGGCATCATAGGTACAGTGGAGATGCTGAACATGAAATTGGTGAAGAGATAAGAAAGAAGATGACTTCTGATTTTTTTGGTGAATTAATGCATGCCCACGCTATTCTGCTCCTTCCCCCTAACAGATGGGAGTGCAAAGTGCTGCCAGCTAAGGGACATAATGCAACTGCATTCTCTTTCATGTCTGCTTCATCACTCTTCCTTCCAAAGGTACATTTTCCTCCTCAGGGAGAGACAATGAATGGCACTGAAGATAGCATGTGATGAATAGAATGATAGCAAACCACTGTGGTTATGACACCGAACTTATCACTTCTAATATTCTCATTGTTGTCATCAATCATCTTTCTTCCTTTAGAATGTTCTTCTTCTCCATTTACTGATCTCTTCTGTGATCAAGCACTTTGAGTCCAGTACATTTACCCATTAATTTCCGTGTTGCACTCAGTGTATTTTAGAAAGGAACAGATCTAGGGACATGTGAACATTTCTTTATTTTCAACTCAATTTCCTCCATGTAACATTTTTCTATAGTCATTAGTTTTATTTTTAGTATTGAAGACAATGAAGAGTGAATTCAGCACAGATTTGGACCCTCTCACAACTCTTTACTCACCTTTTTTTGCAGTTAGGAAGGGTTCATTGTCAAAATTGCTGATAAAGAGTGGGGGTACTGGAAAATCTTTTCATAATTTGTTTCTGAATACAAGTAGGAAAATACAACTAAGGCCTCAGGAAACAAGAAAAAGTTCAATCATTTTCAGTAACACTGTTGACAAAAATTTCTTTTTGCTCCACTTGGAAACTCTTCTTCAAAAATGTGTTTGTAAAGGAGTCAGTTCAGAGTAGTCAGACAACAGGCCAGGCCTACAGCTTTCCACCTAACCATTTTAATGCCACTCTGTTGGTTAATTTGTCTGTTATTTCATCCTCTTCTGTGCTTTGGTCTGCTCAGTAACTAATATTTCAAGGTTAGAGAGAGGGATCTGCCAAGTACCTTACTTTTTCTACAAGAACATTATCAATATGGTGTTTTTAAGGAAAAAGAAAAAATATCCAGTCAGGATGGCCATGTTTACAAAAACACTAAGAAAAAGAAGTCAAAATAATATTCCAGATGTTTTGTATATCTGCTACTTTTTATCTATTAATGTCAAATAACAGAGTATGTGAAAAGCAAATTTTGATTTTCATAGGAACTTGTCAAGCTCCTCATTTCTTTTACCAGCTTTCCAGCCAAGATCAACACAAAATTTGCTCTAAAATGTAAAACATACCTATTACCAAATGCTGTGTAGCAATTGTAATACCAAGTGAACATTCTGTTACTTTAAAAAACCCAAACAAAACAAAACCTGTAGACTATACAACAGTTAAGTTGCTTGTAAGACTCACAGAAAAAAGAACCACAGGTGATATGGATTGGCAAATTTCTCCCTACTATTTTTTTTCACTCTTGACTTCTTCTCTGGCTGTAAAAATGTAGGAATGGAAACTACAAGACACTTCACTTTACATGGCTGGCACATCTCACTTAACTGTGGGGAGTTTTCTTAGAAGAACAGAAGGAGATACTGCATATGCGGATGAAGGAAAGGCAGCATTAAAATATTCACACTTCAACTTAAGAAAAGCAAACCTTCAAAAAGATAAATTTTTCCTCGACAAAATGTTTCTTTAGACAAAAAAAACCCAAAAAATAACCCCAAACAAAACCAACCAACCAACCAAACCAAAAAAAACAAACCAAACCAAACAAAAAAAAAACCACCAAAGGAAAACAAGAACCACAATCTCAAACAAAGCAGAGATTTCACAGCTGTCTTTGTCTGTAGACTTTTTCACTTTTTGTGGTACTGCATTTATGTGATGTTTCTGGAGAGGAAGAGAAAGGACTTTAGCAATTAGCTTTAGTAGAAATACAGTCCACTATATTTGTGTCTCTTCTAAAACCTTTTTCTTCTTCTTCTATGTTGTATTTAGTTGTGTTTCCAACAGTATTCCTGTTCCTGAGTATTCCTCAGAAGGACAATATCACAGCCAGTGAATATTATAGACATACTGGACTAGCTAAATACCTAAAAAAGCACCCTGATAATGCATTGAAGAGATAGGGACAGAGGTAACCACTCAAGTGAAAGAGCAAATATCTGTTGCCCAACTTCTGTATTAGAATCTTTCTTAATAATTTGTAGAGACAGATTTGAAGAAATGAAAAAAAAAAGCCTTACATCATCATCTGAACTTAAGTTTAAAAAATGTTTAGATTAAGAATCAGGAGGGAAAAAAAAATATTATGTTTTCATTTTTCTGCTTAACATCTGAAGGACAGAGACCAGCAGTGCCCATTCAGTATGCTATAGCAAAATCACACTTTCTTGAAACAAGGCAGCAATTCAAAAAGCCAGCAGCAAATTCTCCCCTCCATGAACTCCAGCAGAGAAATGTTTTCATTTACACTTTTTAGCTACTCTTATTGAAAAGAGTATTAAATAAATATAGGATGGGAATCAGTGGGCAAGTGTGCTGAATTGTATATTCACCATAGCTAAATGTGCTAAATGTTTGATGAAGGATATAAATAATTAGTAACATACACACACATTTAAAAAGTTTCTTTTGCTCAGGCATGCATATATCTAACATCTGAGCCTGTCAGGGCACAATGTGCTCTCTTTGCTGCTTCCCTTCCTTACCCCTTTATGTAGCTAACCAGGGGACCGTGATGTTTTCCTGTGCTTGTCAAAGAAGCAGTGTCCCATCATTTTACTGCATCCTCTTTAACTCCTTCCACTTTAGCATGGATCTATTGATGTTCATTAACTGTTCATTGGGACTTGTGTGTAGGGGAACACAATCCATTTATTCACATCACTATTGATGTCATTCTTGCACAAGCATACCACCATACACAAGCATAACACCATACACTTATTCTCCAAGCTCTCCTCATTTGCCTGCTCACAATCAGTCTCTAAGCAACTTTTAATGACACCAGGCCTGTACTGAGAAAATATAAGGAAATTCTTTTGATTATAAAGGAGATATGTATGCATGCATGCATGTACATAGATATTAAAAAATGTGTGTTACAAAATTCTCTACCACACAGCAGGCAGACATCCTGGCTGAAAGCGTATTTTAAGGACTCAGATGAAGGATGAATTTTTCATGTACTCATGAAAATATTAGAGGTATGCTTTAGCACAAGTGTATACACTAAAAACAGGAAATCGATTATGTATTTAGTCTAACAATTTTTATATTGAGCTTGCAATACAAAAACTAACTAAACTGTATAAACATCTTCAGACAGCTTAGTTACTCTCAAAAAGCTGCATATTTACCATAATTTACTAATTTACCTACCATTAATTACTATCACCTTGATCTGGCAATGATAGTTACAAAGATTAAAAAAAGGAGCCTTCTTGAATATTTTGTTTCAGTTTGTCTTATTTTGGTTTGAATTTAGCTATTCCAGAAATTACACTTGGAAAGAACTCTAAGAGTTCTAATAAACCTAGGCTTAAGAAAAGGACCCCCAAAGGCTTGAGAAGAGGTTCTCCAAAGTGATGAATTTAGCTGAAAGACCTCAAAAT
>VRYO01001463.1:95281984-95310891 GCA_009812075.1 Sialia sialis | reverse complement strand
ATGCTCCCGGTGGCTCCCACTTGCCACTCTGCTTGGCCGGCTCTCACTTCCGGGTTGGCGTTTCACTGGGATTTGTCCATAGATAAGCCGCATCTGAATATAAGCCGCACCACTGGGGTAGTCTGGATTCTTCAATGAAAAAGGTGCGGCTTATATTCGTGAAATTACTGTACTTGACTCAAAAAGGGCAATGACGATAAAGGCTGGTGGAGGTAATCTATTTACAGAGAGAGCTTATTTTCATTCCTGCCATGATTTCAATGCTGAGCAGCCATCACTGGCACATACAGAACTAAGAGAAGAGGAATATATTTCTCAATTAGTGGAGAACTGTCAGTCTGGGGCCAGCAAGGGAGAGCAGAAAGATGCAGAAAGTAGTTAAAGAGTTCTTAAGCACACATGTTACATAGGTTATATTGCTGATATTTTTTAAGAAACTGAAATGCTACTCAAGGGGACTTTTTTTCTTAAAAGTGTATCTATATTTTATACCTGTACTCTCACAATTTAAAGCAAAATTTAGATTTTGCAATGCCTTTGTAGGCATATAGCATGGTGCATTTTAAAATGCCAGAAGAAAAACAGATTACAGTAATTTCATGACTATAAGGTGCACACTTTTGACTAAAATTTTCATCAAAACCCAGAAGTGCGACTAAGTTCGGAAATTTGCCAACCCAGAAGTGCGAGCCGTGGAGCCAAGGAGCTGAGCCGCAGAGTCACCGAGCTGTGGCAGCCGCAGAGCTGAGCCACCGAGCCATGAGAGCTGTGCTAGCCAGCACCGGGGGAGGGTGGGAATGCTGGGGCCCGTGGCACAGGGATGGGCACCTGGGGCTGCGTTTAAAGGCTACACCAATCCCTGAAAAATGTTTGCAAATTGAGCACCTGCCAACCCCGCAATTGTGCTATTCCGTAACTAATTTGTTACTTTGTTGCATGTGGATCCTCACTGCAAAAAAAAAAATTGCACCTTATAGTCTGGTGTGACCCATATATGGACAAAGTTCAGAAATTTGCCGACAACCCAGAAATGTGCCTTATAATCTGGTGCATTTTATAGTTGTGAAATTACTGTACCTGTCTTTTTGTTGCTGGAAAAAGAGAAAGGTTGTGTATATTGCAAAGACAAAGTTCTTTATTATTCACATGAACTCACAAGTGCAGCTTGGAATGAAAACAGTGAAACACAGCACTGAAAAATAAATTTATTAATGACTGTTTGCAACATTTACAAAGTAGGACCTGTTCACATATCTCTGTCATGATTATGAGTATGTTCTGTTTATTTCCAGGTGGAAAAATAAGCCAGTAGTGAAAGACCATATCATTAATTTCTTAAGTTTTAATCACACTCCATAATACAGGACAGACTATAAGAGTGAAATTTCAAGTTCATAATAAGTTATTCTTTTGCATGTACTTAAAAGACTGAAATATGCATTTTGTATAAATTCCTATTAAAATATTACATCAATTATTAGTAAACCATAGGTCACACCACTAAATATAGTTTGTGTCTGACTCATTTAAATAAAAGTGAAAGCTCAATATACAACCAAACACCTTTGCCATGGAAACCCACTTACTCCTGAGCTTCTGACAAGATATCATAAAGTTGCTAAAAAAAGGACAAAGAACAAAATATTTTTTCATTTTCCCTTAGCCAACTAAATTTACTTCTCCAAACTGGTCATCTGGGCTAACAACAGTAAGAAAGCATTTCACAGCAGATAAATGACAAGCATTAGTCTGATTTGCCTTCCTTCAAAGCAGCTCTAAAATAAAAACTCTTAAACTCACTCTATCCAAGTTTTTAAGATCTGTTCACACACCCACTCATCACATCTGCTATCAGCTCCACACTTTTAAGCACTGCCTCAAGCTGCAGAGTGAGTGGAGCACCAAATCTGGCTCAATGTACTGCAGCATATTAAAGATCTTGCAGTCAGTTTGAGCTTTGTGCACCCCAACCTTCCTTTCCCACATATCTGCTAGAACTGTCCCCAGTCCTTGTGATTATAGTTCATGATCCAGTGTATTTTCCTACCTATTATCTCTGCCTTTTTCCCCCCACATGGCTGTAATTTTAATTGCGTTTTTCTTTTGCAGTGGTACAAGATTAGATTAAGCACCACACAACCCTAAGGAGGCAACAGCAGAGTCTATTTATGCTGTATGCCACAAATGAGTTTTCCTTCTCAAATGAAAGCTAAAAGCCTGTCCCTTTGGATGCCATGTGTTTTTGGCCCTGCAAATTACACTCAAACCTTTTGTTGCCTTATTGTGAGTTAATGACATCTATAAATTCCAAATTTATACAAGAAAATAACTGCTTTAGTGAGGAACAGCTTTGCGCTCAGCTTTCTGCTCTTTAGGCTATCCTTAAACTAAAGAATTACTCTTGTTAAGGAAATCAGACTGACTGCTTCTTCTAAGACAAAGTTCTCTGTCAGACTGCTCCTAGAGAAAAAAAACTGTTTCAGCATTCCTGTTTTTCCCTAAATGAACTATCAGACTAGTTCACCAAGCCAGTTTGGTTAGTTTTTCCCTTTTTCAGACTTTCCATTTGAAGGCTTTGAAAGCTTTCGAAATCCACCATTAGGTGGTCAGTCTCTAAAATAGTAATGTGATGGCTGTAATCCTAGCCCACCAGTAGATCAGATTCCTGGCAATAATTCTCTTGTCAAAAAAGCAATCAATATGCTGACTCACTGCTCACTGGTCATTGGGACCAGCTTTGAAATCCATAATATCATTGTAGATCCAGGACTGGGGCTCATTTTTCTAAGACTCCTTGGCATGGAGGTCTAGCCTGAGGCCTCAGTAAATTAACTTCTCATCATCTTGGGATGAACCTGAAATGGAATAAGGCACTCCTGTTTCAGACAGTGAATTTGTACCAGCCCTTCAATTTCCAGCAGTTGTACTTCCCGCTCTGATGTAGTTACTGCCATAGGGAAATACTCATTTTTAATATCTGGTCTGGGCCCTAAAAAGCAACACTGTGCCTCAATTTTGCAAGCTTTGTAATATATACTTTCTGTCTGATTGAGGACTGAAAAATACTGAATACCAAATTTGTTGCCAAAACCCAGATTTGTAATAAGCTGTTATTTCTTTTCCAACAAAGCATTACATGCAGTGCTGAGAATCAGTAGTAGCTAGGAAGCCACAGAAGAATTACTTCTCATTTGGACTACTTTACCCAAGGAAAGAGAGCAATGAGACAGAAATGGCAGGGGCAATGCTTTTCCTCCTCCCCATGACCCAGCCAAAACATTAATGCTTAAGGTAAAACTTCATAAACCTGTATCAGACTGAAAGTAAAGGTTTTCGTTATCAAACTTTTCTATCAGTATCAGTCCTCTCTGAATTTTCATTCTCTACATAAAGAATTTTCAGTCACTGCATACATTTCTCATGTATACTTTACAGACTTTTAAAGTTTTATATATATGTATATATATAATTATTTTTCCATTCTTGGAGAAGGAAAATTTTTTTCAGGCTTATTACAACATGCATCACTTGACTCTGGATTCTTAATCCTATGCTCATATTAGAGGTAGCATTTCAAAGAATTTACTGGTAGGGAAAAGTTTTCTTTATTGTTTATTCATTTAGTTCCAGCTGAAATCATACTACAGTGTTCCACTGTAGGTTATATGTTCAGTTGTGAACAAGAATAAAATATTTTAATTGATACTTTATTCCTTTATCACTTCCTTCAAACATTTCTATTTCAGAGAATTATTTCTTCAATTTATCTTCAGAATGTCTGTTTTCAGTATAAAAAGCAATCCCAGTATGGAGAAATGTAACATTTCTTCTTCATCTACCATTTCCTGGAAGAAATTATTTTTGATTAGCATCATGTTTACTATTTATATGTTGATATAATCTTAATATTTGTTATGTTAATTTGTTTAAAATATACTGTGTCCATGATTAAAAATATATAATAAAGAGTTATGCATGATTCATACTGCTACTTCAATGTATATACTGAAGGGGTAATATGATTCAAGCATAACTGTTTATTTAAGTTTAATTACAAAGAAAATAATTAAAAGTCACTTATCAAATCTCAGCTCATTTTCTGAACAGTGTGTCTTTCTAAGCTGTGGAAAATTAACAGAAATGTTCTCACAAGAATGATGATATTTGTGGTTTTACTGTAAAATATGGAAACCATTATTTTTGCTCATTTACACTCATTTTAGATTTATTTCACACATAGCTTATTCATCACCTTGAAAAGTGCTGATTGGTTGGTGGAGGAATGTAAAAAAAATATATCTCCTGAAGGAAAACCAGGAGCACAGTTGCCATGCCACCTATCTTTTGAACATTCCAACACAGAAACTACATTTGAAAAATGTTAGATGTTTCCTCATTATGGTTATCTGTCACTTTCCCCGGTGTGAAATCTGATTTTTTTTTTTTGCTTTAGGAAGGAAGTTGCCTCACAATATCCCATGCCCTGGAGACTGTAATACTGACTTAATTTCCAAAATTTTGTGGGTTAGTTTCCGACAGATATTATCCCTAAAATGTTACCTCAATCAGCAAAATAATATGTGCCTGAGTTCCTTAAATGTTATTCTCTGTCTTCTACTAAATCAGTAAATGCTTGCTGTGTGAATGTGAAGCCTCATGAGGAATAGTTTGCCAAACTGTTGAACTCCTTGCACTCTCATGGAGGAGGAGTCACCTGCTGTTTCTTTTCCAAAGTGCATTTGCCTTCTAGCAGCTCCCAAGTCTGTGTTTGGTGACTGTCAAGTGCTAACATAGTGCAGATAGCAAAGAATAAAAGTAAAATTACTAAAATAATCCAATTTAGGATATGTGCCTTACAATATTATGTTTGATGAACAACAGAGGCAAAGTTATAGATCCCATTCTGCAATTCTTTCAATCAGTCATCTGAAACACCTCGGGGGAAAAAATGTTATGTATCTTCCAACCCCCTCCTCTATCTCAGCACATTGTTATTATTACTTTAACAATTCTCTATTTCCTAGGTTACCTCAACACAGCTAGGTTTTTTGGAAAGATTTAGCTGCATTGCTGGTATACAGAGACAGACCAGAAGCCAATAATAACATTTTATTGGATCAGTAAGGGAGTTATCCCTGGGAGAATTTCCAGAATGGAGGCCCCCTCCAGACACCAGAGTAAAAACATGACAGGCCGGCCACTCTGAACTGGCAACTAATACAGTAATTTCACAATTATAAGCCGCACCTGATTATAAGCCACGCTCTTTTTTTTTTTTTTTTTTTTTTTTTAAGCGAGGATCCACGTGTAACAAAGTAACAAATTAGTAACAGAATCACTGCCAGCTGGGTTTGGTGTCAGGTGCTCAAGTTGCAAACAGTTTCCAAAGACCAGAGAAGCCTTTAAAGGCAGCCCCAGGCACCCTTCCTGGCCAGCTCTCACTTCTGGGTTGGCATTTCTCTGGGATTTGTCCATAAATAAGCCACACCTGAATATAAGCCGCACTACTGGCGTAGGCTGGATTCTTCAATGACAAAGGTGCGGCTTATAATCGTGAAATTACTGTACCTTTCCAGTCTGGCCTCCTAAACAGCAGTGAAGAAAGTCACAAAAGGAACCAGGCAATTACCCCTGCATGCAGGAGGTAGGGTGAATGAAAATAGGCAGTCCCCATGAACTTGCAAACAGCTGAGAGTTTTTTGCACACATAGAATAGCATTGCTTGAATGCACAGAATCTTTTCTGTGGAGAAAGTAAAATTCCTTAGAGATTAAGTAGATTCTTTAGAGATTTTCTGAAAACGTGTATCTGCCTGGAAAATGTGCAAATGCCCTTGTGGCTCTCACCATAAAGCATACAGCATGGGCCTGAATTCAAGAGCAGAATTTCTCTCCCACCTCCACAAAAGTTTTCAGATTTTAGTGACTGGATATGTCCTCTCTATACATACACACACATACATTTATAATTATTTTATTTTAACATAACTAAGATAGAGCTAAGGTACCCTGGGTTTAGATCTGAAAACATCAAAAATTGCTTTTCATCCCTGAGTTCTCATAAGACGTATTTTGATAAAATTTCTGGTGAAATGCTGTGCTTTTCCCCACAGCTGCCCATATTCAGTGAATCAATCATAAGCCTTTCCAGGAAGAAGCAAGTAAAGCCATTTTCCCTGTGAGTTTGTTTTTCACTTAAATAAATAAGCAATGTATCCCTTAGCTATATTGTTACAGTTTATTTAGATTAATCCATCAGTATATATAGTTATGCATTTAGTAAACTTTACCATACAAAATGTCTTTCCCAAAGGGAAATGTTATACAGCTCTGGCCACCTAAATGTTAAGGTATGCAAAATTTTAAGACAATCCACAAGAAAATTGAACAAAAACTTCATGTTCAAGCAAAACAAAGATAAGCATCTTCAATCAAGGTCAAACCACTGATCGAATAATTTTAGGGTAAATAATTTCCTTTTTATTGTGAATGCATCAAAGCTTTCTAAATTGTTTCACATTACTAAACTAATTGATTAACTAGTGCATGGTATACAGATAGGAGGAAACTGAAACATTATACAAGGAGACAAAAGATCAAAAATTCATTTAGAGTAATAAAGATGATCAGAGGGGTGAAACACCTCTCTTATGAGGAAGTCTGAGAGATCAAAGGTTGTGGTCTTTCAATACTTAAAGAAGACTTATAAGAATGATGGAAGAGAGACTTTTTACCAAGGCCTCTCGGACAACAGGAGTGGTGTTAAACAGAAAGAGAATAGATTTAGATGCGTATAAGAAGAAATTCTTTACTATGAGGGTGTTGAGTCACTGTGACAGGCTCCCCAGAGAAACTGTGGATGCCCCATCATGAGAAGTGTTCAAGATTAGGTTGGACAAGGTTTTAAGAAGTCTGCTCCAGTGAAAGGTGACCTTGCCCATGTCAGATAGGTTGGATCAAGGTGATCTTTAGAGACCCTTTCAAACCCCAAATACCCTGTGATTCTCTAGTCATATATCAAAGTTGGTGTTGTATGTGCTGCCTTGTGTGTGCACTTCCTGGTAATACACACTGAACCCTTCAAGCATTGCCTCTCTGGTCTGACAGATTTGGCTCTATTTCCTTAACAGTTTTGTGATTTAGAAATTACAACAAAATTTATTGCTCATCTTCTTATCAATTTGATCACTACCTTCAGTAGCAGGGCTGGAGTGTAGCAAATACATAGTGAGGAGTCATCCAAGATATTGGGCAGCCATTATTCACAACTAATTTGCAAGATTACTGTGGTGTTCAGAAATGGAATAAATCAAACAAAGTGAATAATATCTAGGATTAAAATTGTATTAAAATAGTCAGAGTGTTTTATCTCTATTTTTACAGTACTAATTAATGTCCAGAGTACTGAATCAGATTGAAAATAAACAAGTGGGAAAGACCCTGGTATAGCTCTTAACATGATCCTAAAAAAGAACATCTCAGACCTGTGTCAGGCCAGATTTTTGACAGAGTACTGTTTCATCTTCCTTCTGTTTCAGGGTACTGCTTTCTTGTTTGGCTCTTCCAGGGTTTTGTGGCTGTTTTTTCATGGAAATGAATGTATTGAAAAATTTTTGATTTGTAAGAATCTTCTGAAAGTGTTAAACAACTTCAGGCTGTTTTTTTTTTAATTATTATTATTTTTTAATTGTGACTTCTCTGCTTTCATGAGTCCATTGCCAGCAAACAGCATATAAAATGTAATGCTACACTTGGCTTCATTTCGAACACAAATACTCTTCATCTTCAAGACTAGATTGTCACAGAGCACCTGCTGGCGGACAAGAGTAATAAACCAGAGAAGAAAGATACTGAATGTAAAATAATTCCAGAATGGCTTTGTCGAATCAAAAGTTGAAAGTTCCAGCTTGGAGAAATGAGAAGTGATATGGAAAAGTTTACCTTGCTGATCCTTACTGCTTAAAATGGAAAGTACCAACTAATATCACCAAGCATCCTCAGCACCACTGCTTCATACTTTTCAGGACTAGAACATCAGTAAATAGTAAGGTCTGAACACACTGTGGGAAAATCTGGGGCTGTCATGAGCGCGGCATTTAATATGAACAACCAAGGTAAGAAAAAGAGAAAGGTATCCCTTTTATCCCCTGTAATTCAATGTGCGGTGGCCATTCTTGTAGTCCAGTGTAGGCTTTCATTTTACAATAGGTGTAATGAAAAAGACCAGTGTTTCTGCTTTAGAGATCAAACCCAGAGATTTTCAGAGATTCACAGAATGGTTGGAAGTACCAATGGAGGTCATCTAGTCCAGCCTCCCTGCTCAAGCACATTACCCACAATTGTGTCCAGACAACTTTTAGATCTCTCCAGAGAAAAAGACCCCACAATCTTTCTGGGCAATGAGTTCCAGTGCACAGTCACCCTAACAGCAAAGATGTTCTTCCTCTGTTCCACTGTTCAAGTGGAACTTCCTGTGTTCCAGTTTCTGCCATTTCTCCTTCTGTTACACAGCACTACTGAGAAGAGCCTGGTTCCATCCTCTAGACACCCTCTCTTCAGATATTTATTGATGTGGTCCCCTCTCAGTCATCTCTTCTCAAGGCTAAACAGGCCCAGCTCACTCAGCCTTTTCCCATAAGTAAGGGGCTCCTGTTCCCACATAATCTTTGACCTCTACTAGATCTGCTCCAGGAGTTCCATGTCTCTCTTGCTCTGAGGAGCCCAGAATCGGACACAATGCTCCAGCTAAATCCTCACCAGGGCTTTCTTATGCAGAAAGCAGAAAGATTGTATGCAGAAAGCTCTTAAAATCTGTCCAAGCCATTAGGAATACTTTAGAGAGCAATTCTTCAGCAGCTAAAGGCTTTCTGTGATCAAAAATCCATTATGCTTTTGCCGAGATATTTTTTGCTGCTGGAGATCACTTCAAAAACAGTGAGTATATCAGCAATGCATCAGAAACATCAGGGAAGAAAGCTGAGTATGGGACTGTACTTTAAAATTATGTCTATATTTTCAGTGTTATAAACCTCTTACATTCAAAACCATACCTCCTTTTTTCTTCCTCTTCCACCCCAACCTGAAGTATTAAGGCTCATTTAAATGAGATTTTAAAAAATAATGTATTTTAGATTTTTTTATTTTTTGTTAGACTGGATGGTTTATAAGCCTTAGTCTTCTCATTTTCAAGTTTTCCCTCTACAGCTATGAAATCTAAGTGTTCACATTTTTCATAATGAAAGCTAAAGTTGCTCAGCAGCCTTATATCTTCAGGAGCTGAGGCTTTAGAAAAAAAAAGTCAAAAGCAACAAAATGCATGTTAAAGTCAAAGGAGTTGGCAAGACCATGTTTTAGTTGCTATCTAGCAGTAAAATCATGTTGAAAAATAGCTTTATTTATGGTGGATGAAACCCATGAGTATTTACAGAAAAAGTATTAAGTTTGCAGTAATAAAAGCAATCAAAATATCCATTCTATGACTTTTTGAATCAGGAGATTCTGCTTCTCAATTGCTATAAATGCAACAATCTGACAGCAATTAAGCTTATATCCTATATTATTGAAGGCAAATGAATTTTGATTTTGCTCAGATTGCCCCACCTCATTCTAGTTGTGTTTGTGGCAGCCAGAAAAAATGGGTCATACAGTCAGTGATGTGCTGAGAAAAGAAATGTTCTTAACTGACTTAGTTTTAAGTTCACACAGGACAGTTCTTACTTTCTTATAGATACAGCATACTTTGTCACTCTTAATAACTTCTTGCTTTAAACCAACTAGTCTAAGTCCTCTTTGTAAAGCAAGATTTACTGCCTCTTAAAAAATGAAGCTTCAGACATCATGAAGTGTCTTATCAAAATATATTATACCAATGCAAACAGGAATATACAATTATAAGCAATCCAATAACCTGTTCTCATTGAGATATCAACAATCATAAAAGGCCTTTAATATGCTTTGAGATTATAGTGAGGTACACAATCTTTTTTCAAAAAACTTAATATTCCAAGGTAGAAGAATATTCTTTATACCAACGCTCTGATGCTAAGAACAAAGACTGCTTGAGAACAATTCTCCATGGCAATATGTTTTTAAGCAAACTATGGTGTTAAAAATGCAGTGAAAAGCAGCTTTATTTTTTTTCCCTACATATAGGCTCAACCTTCAAGCTGTCAAAGTGCCTTAACTTTCAGTAACTTCAAATTTAAAGCATGCTTTGATGTTTTAAAAAGTAAAACATGTGGACAAAACCCCACTGAAATACAACACATGAAAATGAAAGATGTTAGTGTATACTCAAATACAGTGCAGGGAATAAGGGGTGAAATTTATCTCCCTAGGTATTGCACTTAGAAAGCCCTAGGTAGGACAGGATAACAACCCTGAAAATGAGATTTGGGTTTGTTTACTCTTTACCCCTGCTGGCCATTTTCGCTTCATGTTGGAAAGAGAGGAATTTGAGTATTTTGGCAAAAAAATCTGCTTGAAATCTAGCAAACTGGTATGTTGAGAATCTATACAAGTGCTCTCAATCTGTACTGAATGCAATATCTGTACAGAAAGGATTTTCCTAATATGGACCTGCTGTTTGCAAACAGAGAAGAATTTGTGGGTGGTTGGAGGCCACCTTGAGCACAAAGATCATGAAATGATAGTTTTCAGTTCTTTGCAAAGAAGAACTGCTAATGTGGACTGCTGGACTGTGGACTTTATCCTGTTTAAGACCCTGGCTGAGAGTCCCTTGGGAGCCAGTCCTGAAGGGGCAAAGGACTCCAGACAGACTAGAAATTTTTAAAGGAATTCTTAAATGTTCAGAAGCAGACAATCCTCATGTGTTGGAAGATGTGATAATGAGGAAGAAGTCCAGCTGAGAACTTTGTCTGAAACTCAGGGGGAAAACAGGAGAGTTTATGACCATTGGAAGAAGGGGAAAGCCACTCAGGAGGACTACAAAGATGTCATGAGATTCTGTAGGGAGAAGATCAGAAGGACCGAAGACCAACAGGAACTTAATAATGATGACTACAGGAAAAAAATATTCAAAACAATACCAAAACCACTCCAAAACCCAATAAAAACAGCTTATTTTAATATATTTGCAACAAAAGGATGGTTATGGAAAATCTACATCCTGTATTTATTGCTGTGGGGAAAAAAAAGGATGAGGACAAGACAAGCCAGCCTTCAGTTGTGTCAGGAGAGGTTTAGATTGGATATTGTGAAGACTTCACCAAATGGGTTATCCATCAGTGAAGCAGGCTGCCCAGGGAAGTGGCTGAATTACTTGGAGATATTTAATAGAGACGTAGATGAGTCACGTAGGAGCATGGTTTGGTGGTGTACTTGGCAATGTTGGTTTAGAGGTTAGATTCTATGGTCTTAGAGACCATGTCCAACCTAATGGATTCTGTGATCCAATACAAAACATTCATGGTATATCCATTATGCATGCCCTGCAGAGACATTCTGAGTCTTATGCATTCGTAACTCACACTCTGACCATCCAGATTACATGGAGGCATAGTACTGCAATTAAGCTTAAATTTCAATAACATATGACCTACCAAAATCCAGAAATCATTTGTCTGCTTCCCGAACTGGCATAAACAGACACACAATATACTAAAGATTGCTTTGGTCTTTGAACTAGGATAATCCTAAAGTTAACAAAATAATTAGGTTATATGATAATATATGATACATGTTCTTACAACTCAAAGTCTATTCAGATAAATCTAAGACAAATGTCACTGCAGTTAATTTGTGAGTAGTTATCCCATTAACTTTGAAGGACTGGATCAATACTATGGGCCTAATGCTGGAAGATATCAAAAAATCAATGTATTGCCTTACCCAGCAAATTCCTGTATCAATCACAAGATACTGAGTAAAGGAATGATACTGAAAGTACATAAAGTAGGAATGATTACAGTAATTTCACAATTATAAGCAGCACCTGAATATCAGCCGCACCTCTCGGTAGCCAGGTAGACCATGGGATTTGTCCATATATAAGCCGCACCTGAATATAAGCCGCACCTTTTTTTTTTTTTTTAAAGGGGGAACCATGTGTAACAAAGTAACAGATTAGTAACAGAATTGCTGCCAGCTGGGTTTGGTGTCAGGTGCTCAAGTTGCAACATCTTTCATAGACCAGTGAAGCCTTTAAAGGCAGCCCCAGGTGCCCTCCTAGCCGGCTCTCACTTCTGGGTTGGCATTTCATTGGGATTTGTCCATAGATAAGCCGCACCTGAATATAAGCTGCACTACTGGGCTAGGCTGGATTCTTCAGTGAAAAAGGTGCGGCTTAGAATCATGATTCTTCTGTAATTCTGTAATTCTTCTTCTTAACTTTCATGAAATGATTGCATCAGAGAAGATTTTTCTTTCTGTTAGATTAAAATTTGGCAACGCTTCCCTTCTATCCAACATTGTTCAGACAAGCCACAATATTTCATGCAAATTTAATTAGGACACTATTTTTAGGGGATATATTTCTGAATCCCTTGCTGCATTATCCTGTCATAGAAGAGAGAATCAGAGCTGGCATAAATTTTCAGCAGCAATGGCATGTTTTAAGTGCATTGCTCCAGGGATCAGCAGAAGGGATGGAGAGCTAGAGTTCAGCTGCTCCTGGGGCAGTTTGAGCTGGGAGACCCAATTATTCCTGCTGGCTGTGGCCCCAGTATTACCTACTGTTCACTGTGACTGTCCAACACCTCCCTCAGCAACAAATCTTCTTTATGAGGCTCTGCTGGACAGAACAGTCAATGGAACCAAGGCCATTTTGTCAGTTTTAGGACACTTACTAGGCTAAACTGCTGCCTACTTTAACTTGCCCAGAACAGTTACAGAGAGATCCAGATGGAAACCAGAGCTTTTCAATAAGAAAAGTCTTAACAGATGGACTACACACAAAGTGCAAAGAAAAGAATTTTAGACTTTTCATTTTAATCTCAGTGCTGAGCAAACCCCTGAAGCCATCTTAAAATGGATTTGTCCTCTTTTGGTTAAAATTTGCTTTAGTTTACCTGGGAAAACATGAATGGACTAGTTGAGTGTAAACTTATCTGTACTTATAACTGCAAATAAGCATAAGTAGCAAAAAAAACTATCACAAATGCATAAAAGAAGGTATAAAATGTAGTTATCTTTAATAAGAGGAGATTCCCGGTAAGTCTTTTATATACATATACACCAGAGTAAAAACATGACAGGCAGGCCACTCTGAACTGGCAACTAATACAGTAATTTCACAATTATAAGCCGCACCTGATTATAAGCCATGCTTTTTTTTTTTTTAAGCGAGGGTACATGTGTAACAAAGTAACAAATTAGTAACAGAATCGCTACCAGCTGGGTTTGGTGTCAGGTGCTCAAGTTGCAAACAGTTTTCACAGACCAGTGAAGACTTTAAAGGCAGCCCCAGGCACCCTCCCCAGCTGGCTCTCACTTCCGGGTTGGCATTTTGCTGGGATTTGTCCATAGATAAGCCGCACTACTGGGGTAGGCTGGATTCTTCAATGAAAAAGGTGTGGCTTATAATTTTGAAATTACTGTATATGTAAAAAACTCTGTGTATGCTGGAAACCTCCAGCAACTCTTTTTATTCTTCTAGACAAAATGATTAGCATACACCTAGACAAGTCCCTAATACATTGGATGAGCAATTGACCGAAGGACCAGGCTTAAAAAGAGCTATAGCAAATGAAATGGGAGTATATTAAGTTGGCAGCCTGTCGCTAATGGACTTCTCCAGGGTTCAATTTTAGGGGCAGTAATTTAAATTTTTTTCAATTATCTTTATGCAGGAGTGGAATGCCTTTTTAGTAAGTTTGCCAGTGATACTAAGTTAGGAGGAGCTGTAGACTTCCTAGAGAGACCTCACAGAGAGATCTGAATCAACTAGAGAGCTGGGAAATCACCAACCACAATGAAATATAACAAAAGCAAGTGCCAGATTCTCCACTGAAGATAGCATAATGTTGGTTCTACATGAAATCTGGGGGATGAGAAACTGGAGAGCAGTGGTTGATGGCAAGTTGAATGTTGCTTGGCAGTGTCACCTGGCATCTGGGTGGGCTAGCTGTGACTTGGGTGCATCAAACACTGGATTCTCCCCCTCTACACTGGCACTAGTGTGCAGTTTGAGTGCCCCGGTGAAAGAAGGACATCAAATGGTCAGAGTGTGTCCAGAGAAGGGTGACCAAGATGATGAAAGATTTCAAGGTCAGGACTAAAGAGGAGTGTTTGAGGTGACTCGGCTTGTTCAGCTTAGGAAAGAGAAGGCTAAGGGGTGACCTCATCACAGTTTACAACTTCCTCAGTGGGGGACAGTGCAAAGGAGGGTGCTAATCTCTCTCTGGTGACCAGTGATAGGACAGAAGGAAGTGGGAATGAAGCTGCATCAGGGGAAGTGCAGATTGGACATTAGGAGTGATCACTCTCTTCAGTGAGAGAGGGATTCTGTCCCTGGAACAGACTCCCCAGAGAAGTGGTCATGGCACAAGCCTGTCCAAGTTCAAGCAATATCTGGATGACTCTCTTAATTTGTTTTCAGGTTGTCCTGCAAGGAGCAGAGAGCAGGACTGGGTGTCCCTTATGATCCCTTCCAACTTGAGATGACCTATGGTTCTATTAGTTAATGTATATTTATAAACACAAAATATATTTATAATTTGTAATTATACACACACATGTCCATGAAGTTGCCTGCTTTGTATTTTCTGACTATTGGAATCCAGACATCAAAGAAGAAGCAAGAATAGAACTCAGGCATGCCTGACTCACACGGCTCATTTCCAAGCACTTTTCAATAGCCCCTCTTGAATAATTATGGTTAATTTCTTATTTTTTTTCTCCTTCCTATTGATTTAATATTCTTTTACCCAATTAACCATCATCTTCTTGAGGCCCAAGACTAAATGCAACTATTAGTACGATGAAGTTTTCTTCTGTGTAGTAATGAAACACTTAAAATATAATAAACTCTAGAATTAAAAGTCTGAATCCGTCCTTTCTGCTTACATTGATTTTTAATATGTTTCCCAATACTCAGAAAAGCAAAAATATCTTCTATCTCTTCTTCCTTACCTTGTTATCAAAACTAAGCTATCAGTTCTATCAAATACATATACTATGATCAGCTGGCAGGTATACAGCCTTTGTTTGCCATGACTGAAATTAGAAGTACTAAAATTATTTGGTACTAAATATCTATCCTAGCTACTATTTCTCTCAGATTTTTTTATATGAAACTTATCCTTACACCAGTTTGAATGCATTAAAAACTTAATTTTCCTTATCTCTTGGTATGGAAGTTTTAATTTCAGAATCTTCTTTTCAAGTAAATGTTGCTCTTTTAAATGCTTATCAAAATTCATCCAAGGCCAGACAGCTATTTAGAGAGTACACACAAAGAACAAATCAATTATTGAACCAATGTGCCTTTTAAGATCAAAGCCAAGAATCAATTAGAACTACAGAGATGTTGATCAGAGGCAGAAGGATACATGACAAGGTCCAAAATTACTTCCTAGAGGGATGATGAAAAAATTGAAATCATCAATTTCAATCATTTATCGAATAAAATAATCACTCTTCTATTATTGGCAAAGGTAATTTAGAAATATATAATCAAAATCTTTTCCACAGAGGAGAAACTCCTTGATATCTCAGTTTTTAAAAAATCAAGCTATTTATTTTGCCAAATTTTAAAATAATACTGATTCTAGGAGTCTTCAGAATAAGTCTGGCAAGTCCTGACAAATGCAAAAATCCTTTTAAAACTTTTGAGAATTAGAGGGTGAACAACTGATAGTATTCTTCTTCTTCAAAAAAAAGCTAAACCCAAAACTTATGCATAAATTTGTGATTCATAAAAGATTTCAATTGGGAAAACTGCTCTTGAGGAGCTAATATCCAAATCCTGTTTGTGACAGTAATTTTTCAGGTTCCCTTGAGTTTTCAGGCCTGGAAAGCTCTCAGCTGAGCTGTCAGCCAACCACTCCAGCTGGTAAAAAGGGGATGGGCCTTTCCTTCAATTTTTTACATTATTAGAAATAAATCATAAACCAAAAGAATGTATTTTCAACTGGTGTTTGTTCCCTAATTAGTTGAATCATCAATTCGATTCTGATCACATTTGTAATGTTTTGCCATAATAATTATTTGGGTTGAAAAGGAATATATAATATATAAAAAATTATATGTGCATATATTCTACTTAAATATATGTTTTATTAATATGTATTTAAAATATACATGAAACAGTAAAAATGAAAAGCAAATGCAGACAGTGTCTAGTTTTTGCTATGTTTAGTCTCACTTATAGATGTTCTCATATTTTTAGCAAACTTGGGAATTAAAACCTGCAGCAAAAACTACAGTTTAATATCAGGCCTTTATAAGTAATAAAAAGAAAAAAAAATAAAATTAAAGGAAGAAAAAGGATAGGAAAAAAGAAGTGGAGCTAGGAGAAAAGGTGGTAGGATTCTCAGATAAAACCAAGCGAAATAAATGGGTATAATAAATAGTACAGGAAAATACACCATTTGCACAATAAAGTTATAATTTGAGTAGAATTAGTTAATTCTTACCTAAACCTAACACATTTAAATTCTTAAACTTCTTTTTCCTCACAAACATTGTTCATCATGTTTCAGACTGAAAAATTAAAAATCTCATTTTATTGCCATATCTTCATCTTTTATATTGTTTTCTATCTGCAATGGAAATGCATGCCACTTCATTTTTTCATCTTTGCACAGTTTTTCTGATATGCAGGATGGAAATATCTTTTTCTTCCTAAGTGGCTAATTTCAAGTACTTATGCAGTGTCCTTCATAAAAAATGTAAGCTTAGATTTTACTGTGTGGTGTGAAAAGCAGCAGCAGACTTCCCACTTGGAGTAAGATCTGAGCTAAGTTCAAGCTGAGCTAAGCAAAATCTAGAAAGGTGGCATGCTGATATCAATACTACGTTTTCTCTGCTTGATAGCTTATTAGGCAATTCATCCAGTATTCAGTCTAAATCCTTGGAGCTGCTATTCCTAACTGCACATACCACTGCTGGAGCATGTTAACGGGGTATCAGATTGAAAGGGCAGTGAGTATTTGTGCCCCTGATTTTCCAGTCATCTCTTTGCTGCTGCAAAATATGAGAAGAGAGACCCTTCTACAGCTTTTCTTGCTGGAGGATCCTTGCCATTGGTTTCTCTAGTAAGTTCCAGCCTCTAATGAGGTGCCCCATAGTTTACATTACTAATCTACACCTCATCTTCTTCAGGACACAGGTAACTTCAGGTGGCTTGTGAGGATATTTCTGTTATACTGAAGGAGAAGTCATACAAATCTCAGCCTTATACAAGCAATTCTGAATAAAAATCACCAAATCTAATCAAGGTCTCTTGAGAACCTGCATCTTATTTGAAACCGAATGATGACAGAGAGTTAATTTCCAGCAGAACTGAAATAGCTAATTGTAACCTGGCCTTTTTCTGAAGACAACTACCCCATGAATTGCAAACTATACTGAGAACAGGGATTAGAAGCAGTGACTGCTTGCTAGTGTCCAACAGAGAAATGTGAAGTCGACCAGAAGGCAAAGAGCTCCTGAGAGCTGAAAAACATCAAATAAGCTAGTTGCCTTTCCACAGAAAACTTACACTGATAACTGAAGAAGACCTTTTTAACCTTTTATAAAGAATGGCAATCAGAAAAAGAAAAAAAAATTAAAACAAGCAAATTCTCTGATGTACTTATTTGGAACAGGCCAATTCATCTGTCTGTAGAGTTGTTCTAATGGCCCATTTATTTTAATGGCTCATTAAAATGTAAAAGTACCGTGGAAGAGGAAACAGCTGGAGACATTTTCAAAGGTGTAGAAAAAATGCATTTATTCTACTATATTGGGATGAATGGGTACTTTCACATTTTAAATCAGGCAACTTAGAGTTTTAGGATTGTTACCTATCTCAATGCAAATAAGAATTGGGCACAGAAAATATTCTTGTTAATATAGAAGGTAAGTACCTATATAATGGTAAGGTTTGGGACAGTTGCTATGAAATACTGCTGAATATTATCCACTTGATCAGTAATAAGCCTATCAAATATCTTTAGTGGGATTTGGGATTTACAAGTGGTATAATTAGCTTCTCTATGCACACAAAGCAGCTTACCTGTATTCAATACAAGAAGCCTTTAAAATTTAGGAGTAGCAGGTGGTTAGTATCAAATAAAGTACCATAGAATCATAGATTTGTTAAGTTTAGAAAAGACCTTTAAGATCATCTGCCTTCAAGGTAGCACCACCACCACATTCACCTCTAAACCATGTCCTTCGGTGCTACATCCACAGGGCTTTTGAGTACTACCAGGGATTGTAGTTGGTTACTTTTTAAAATGCAGTTGCTGTTTTTTCCTTATGATCACAGAATCATGAAACAGTTTTGGTTGGAAGGGACCTCTAAAGGTGAATTGTGCAAGGGAGTTACTGGTATAGAAGTGTCACTGATGGGAGACTGACTTGGGCTTGTGTCTGCAGGAGTGTCCTAGTCACCTTATCAAGCTCTCTTTCATGTTCCCTAACCCTGTGAGGTCTGCTCACTTCCTCCCACAATTTCTCAACTTGGCCACAAAACTCCTCAACCAGCTTACCTCCTGTAGGCAAGATTCTATAACTCTATTTCTATTCAGCTTTTGAATTTTATGCCAAAAAAAAATATAAATTTATTTTTCCTCCTTTTCTATTTCTCTGCACTGTGCAGCATGAAAGAATTCAAAGCCCTTAAAGTTACTTAATAAAATATAATGTATATCCTCTGTTTCAGGTGTTTGTATCAAGGGAGAAATAGGTTTTGTGGTAACTAGACAAGAAAGTTACACAAGCAATAAAAAATTGGACATTTGGGAATTCACATAGAGCACATAGTGATTTTAAAGAGGTGAAGAGCACATAATTTTCTTTATATCACTCTTGATTTATGCTGCAATAACTGCAAGGAAAATTCAATCTATATTGTGATCTGTAAGCATATAAATGAAAATTATCAGGGTAGTGGTTTTCTGCTCATTAAGGGACAGGCACCTGAAGACAAACCATGGAAACATGAACAAGGCACAGGTCTCATCTTCCAGGGCTCCATCCCACAGTCTCCAGGGTAAAACAAGAAACCCCAAGGGTGACAGCCAAGGATGACCAAAAATCTGGATGACTATTCAAGTTTCTGACAGAGCATAGCTGAGACCAGGACTTCTGTGGTCCTGGTGGGGCAGGGACTGAAGCCTCAGGCTGAGAAATGCTGAAAGGGGTTCTTTGGCACATGGGTGCACCTGGGGAGAGGCCCCAGGTGAGGTTGGTCAGGGCCAGGCACTGGTTCACTCAGGTTCTGACAAAAGCAAAGCATGTCATGTGTGGTGTTTCAGGCTGTGAGGCTGCTGGAACTTAGATTAGATGGCTGTAATGGGAACTTCTAAACCAAAAACCTGTGGCAAGCACACCCTTCCTAAATGCCTTCCAAAACATTCTCAGCTATAATACAATACCAAAGCAATTTCAGTTTCCCTCTGGCAACTGGACACAACACATGGGTCTAGATCAAACTGTGCAATTTTCCAAACTAATAAAGATTTTCATGTTTAATCCCAAGCACTAATTTAAAAGCACTAATTTAAAAAAATACAACAAGGTCTAATGTTACTGTATTAAATTTCCTTGCCTACTTGATTTTTTAATCAGAAATTTTAGGGCCATATGTGTTGGGTCAGTCAGAGACTTGAATATATGAGCTACAAGAGAACTCACTCTTCCATCTCTGGAAATTAGAATTGCTCTTCCTGGTCCCCAGTATTGTCCAGGAGCTGATGGTGTGGTTAGGTCTTCATCAGTCAACTAGGTCACCTTACTCTTCTATATGGAAATAAAGGCAACATTGGTGCTTATGTGACAGTGCTTCAGATCATGCCCTGGCCTTTTCCAGTCCATTAGTGTAAACTCTGGGTAAACACAGTGTTCAGTCTTCTCTGAGTCCCGAGTCCTTTCACTTTGCTCGCTGCTTCAACCACAATGAAGGAACACCAACTCTGTCCCTGTCTCCTGAAGCTTCTTTCAACCACACATATTCACATATCTCACAATCACTTCTTTTTTCATAGAGTACTCTTGATGAGAGCATGAAATAATCAGGCATCTTCCCAGGTGCCTGAAAACACACATTTTACAGCTGGAGGAGGAAACATGAAACAGCATATGTATTTTTGCCTCTTATCCTGACATATTTAACTTCATGTAGGCAGGCAAGAAAGTGTTAAAGAAGCCACTATTCATTTCAAACTTCTCAGTTGTATGGCTTCACACACAGACTCAGACATTTGTATTATCCTAAGAAATTTAATTTCCAAGGCACTCACCAGCCATTGCAACATTTTCACAGACTGCCTAAGCTTGTGAATCAAGCAGCAGTGTTATTCCCACAGAGGGTAATTAGTGAATTCATATGAAAAATACCAAAGTGATGGAATTGAGGGCAGCACCCAGCAGCTACTATTAATGCTGTTATCGAGAGCTAAAGGGAGCACAAAAGATTGTTAACTTTGTTTTACCAAGAACATCTGTCACACTGGAGTATGGGGATTCCTCCTCCTTGTACAAAAGGATGCTTTTGTGTGTAGCTTGTCAAAATCTAAATTTTGTTTCCTTTGATTTTTTGTGGGTTTTTTTTTTATTTTTAAATAAGTTTTCTGCAGTGCTTAACATTTTCTTCAATTATTCTCTTCATCTGAACCAAATAAATACAAAAAATCAAAGTCTCTTTCATGATTTACATCATTACTAGCAGGAATTGCTGTAAGATTTGCATGTTCTCCATCTTATTTAATCCATCATGTAGGTTGTTGGGAGTTCTCTTGGGCTACAGTGGAGTACATGCAGGGTAGCCAGTGGCTGGGTACAGAGGCCTGGAAGCTTTAGCTGAGCATGGACACCTGGAAAATGCATTCCTGATTTTTCAAAGCAGCCTCGTTCCTATTGTGCAGCTTTAGCCATGTTTCTTATCATTTCTCTGGTAGAAATGGGAGGAAAAAAAATAGATAGTTGTGACAGCATTCGCATATTATTATTATTTTTTTTTTTATTATTATTAATATTACCTCTCAGTGAAATCTCTACAGAGGTTTGTTTTTAACCACATCCATGAGCAACTACCTGAGTGCATTTTATGTAACAAAAAAGATGCTGATTTCTAAGGGGAAGCACGTTTCCTGGAGTCTTGGTTCAGCCTATTCACCACATAATTAAGATCGCATATTATGGAGGGATAAATTGAACTATTTTTTTACCTTCTTGAACCAAGAAAATCCACTGTTCGTAGTACTCTGCATTGAACCACGTGTCTTTTTTTCCCACATGTTAGTTTGTGTCTATTCATCAGTAAAATTAATTAAAGAAATCTGTGTACCCAATATTCCTCTCATCAGTGAGGATCAAACTTTGAGATTTGCATTTCAAAAATACTTTTTATTGCTATAGCAAATAGTTTGGTTTTACTAGGGAGCAAGCAAATTTAATTTCCCCACAGTAGCCACTAGAAAATAGGATATCTAAGAAGAGATATTACTTATCCACCAGGAGCAGCTGGGAAAAAGCCAATTTCTCTCCTGGAGGAAATTATAGCAGCAGTAATTCCTCAGATTTTCTGGCATAATTTTAAGTTCGCTACTGACCAGCTAAGGTTAGACAAGCCTGCTCAGGATGGGAACATAATTTTTTGTCCCATATATAGTTTTTCAGTATGTGGCAAAACCTTCTCTCAGTCATTGCTTTACACCTACAATTACTGGAACAGTTTTTGTGGACTAAGATAAGCAAAACCCCCAAAGATGAGAACCTTTTCCCAAAAGATTTTAAATTTCTGCAGTACCAGTTAAAGTGCTTTCTAATAGTGTCTTGGAAGGCTGTAGCAAGTGCTGTCATTAGGGAAACCCTAAGGATTGTGTTCAGCACACAGCCTCACCACAGCCTGCTTAGGACAAGTGTGACAGAGGAGGTCACAGAAAAGAAAGTGAAATCTATCTGATCATTTCCTTGCTCTCTCAGCAGCCAGGCTGATTGTCTGCTTCAGCTTCCTGGACCTTGTGAGAGGAGACAGTTTACAATCCTTTGAAAACCTCACCTCTTCCAGACCACAGAGAAGTTCTTTGTGTTAAGCCTAAGCAAAGAGAAAATGTCTTCCTTCCCAGAACGGCAAAAATCAGAGAAGCAAAAAGCTACCAGACAGCAGCAAAAGTACTCATTTCTGAAAAGAAATTTTTTTCTCTTCCATATGAACCTTTGTCTCTTCTATGTAGATCCTTGCATCTAATTCTTGTATTCTCTCTCTCCCTCCCTCCATTCCTGGTATGGATTTTACCAAAAGGGAGTTGAACTAGCAATAGCATGTTAGAATATAAAGCATTCTGACAGTTAATATTCCAGTTCTTGCTCCTATTTTAAAATCTATGCTTTTGCAAAAACATAACTAATGCTAATTCCAAAGGATACCTATTGCTTGTATCCATTTTTCATTAGTGTGTGTATGGGATAGAGAAGCCTGGGTCACATGGCTACATCTTTCACTGGTGGCCAATTTTGCTGTTCCACTTATGTCAGACAAATGCTTTTTATTTACTGCAGCCTTGGAAAACTAAAGGCACTCTCAAGATTCATTCTTGTATTTGCAACTTAGACAAATTTATCACGTACGGTGATGCTCCCCTACTGTCAATTTTGCAAATATGGACTACTTTAATTTTCACAGAGGCTATCACCAATATTGTCTTGGATGCTGGAGATAGTGCTGTTAGATGTAGGAGTCCTGATCTAAAGACTGCTGTACATGAAAGAGGTAGTGGTGATCCACATGGCAGCTCACATGGACAGGCTGAGGCTGCACAGTGCTTTGTGCATTCCATAGCTGTGGAATCACCTCATCCAAATCATTGCTGATTAAGGCTCACCACAGTAGAGAGGCTGCAGGCAGCTCCCACATGGCATCAGCCACTATACTACCTGCACATCCTTGCCTTTATCCAAAGCTGCAGTCAGAAATTCTCATGTGAACATCCCTTTTATCTATAATTACTACTAGAGCAGTTTTAGGAAAAGCCTGTATGGTCTTGAATGACCAAAATGAGATAATCTTTCCATGGACAATATCTGTGTGGTCTACTGTGCCATCATTGGATGCCTAGGCATTGCCACTCAGTCCAGAATATCAGTTATAGTTTCACCTCTAAAAAATGGCATCTAAAGCAATAATTTGCAGTACCTGAGGGCTTTTCTTAACAGGTTCATAAAAAAAGTAGAAGCTGCTGGTAAAAAATCACTAAGCCAGTGTTTCAGGTATATAAGTAAAAATACCATTTTATATTGCTCACATATTTTAAAAATGCTTTTTCAAATGAAAATGTTACCACAAGTATCAATTTTATTATCTAGAAGTCACTTACTAGGGCTATTGCATCTGTAGGAATGTTTTATATGAAAATACTGTAATTAAACTCATCCTTAATCTAGATCAGTAGTTCAGCTGAAAGTATTTCACAATTTATCACTTAATTTTTTCCATTCCATAGCTGAAACTGAACCTGTTTCTATACCATATCGAGAAATTCTTGTAGGTGTGGTGTTTTGAGAAAGTTTGTGCCAAATGCCTAAAGTGTCAATACAGTGAAGGAAAAAATGTTTTCTGGAAGTGCTACCTTCATGTTATTAAATTAATTAAATTTTTATTTATTCTCTGTAGTAGTTCAATTTAACATGCACAGAAAATTTTCTGCATCGTAAATACTTACTGTGACCACAAAATAGTGCTTGAACAGCACTTCTGAACTCATGGGCAGGTGCTTACCTACAAGATCAGGTTTTCTAGTTGTTTCCATGTTCTATAGCTTTGTGAAGCCAGCTGTCAGCAGAAGGATATTTTGCTCTCACTATCAGTGCATTTACTAATGATACACTAGTACAGATGGTGTGGAGGTTGGGCTGTGAGTGCACACAAGTAAAAGAAATTCCAGTTCCCATAAATCAGTCTCTCTTCAGAGTATCCAGTCTGACATTCTATGTACCTCTCATAAATAATCATTATTCTGAGAAAACACCAAGTCAACTCAATAAGGTCTTGAAAAATACTACTACAGCATGTCACATACTCTAAGAAATCTCAACCAATATTCATTAATTCTTCATGAGCTCTGTAGAGAGGTGGTAGTAAATTAAAAATAATACTCTTCCCCAGAGAAAGACCCAGAGAACTCAGAGTTTGCCAGATGATGGAGTAAGGGATAAGTTGTTTTCTAGTTGATTGACTTGGTGACCTACTCCTGGAATAAGACTGGTACCTTGGATTTGCAATCTCCTCTCCAATACATGTCACAAAAAGAGTTAAACTGGAGGCACTGAGGCCAGGTGTAGGAGAATGAGATCTGCAAGAGGGTATATCAAGTTCTGTTCCTTCATCTCCATGCACCTATGCAATATCAAAAGAGATGTAATAGATATAATAGATATTAAATACCTATTATAAATGATATATGTATGAGAATGATAATTATTATTAGAAATATTATATCTACTTATGTATTAGATAATAGATATCTATTACATAAATCGATATAATATTTATTAAGTGAGTGGAAATCACAGAACAAAAACCTTGTTATAGCCACTAGAAGGAATTGTAGTTTCACATGTTTGGAGGTCTGTGCCCATCCTGTCAATTCTGAGAAATCTGAAGACACTTCAAAAACCAAATCTTTTGTAGAAAGACTAATGAATACTAATTTTAGATTTTTTTGCTTTTATATTTTAAAAACACTTTCTCTACATACGCTCCAATCCATCTGTACTGGTCCACTGATCCACACAAACATGTTAGTTGGCAAATGTACTCATATAAAATTTCAACCTAACTCTAGTTTTATCTTGACATCAATACATTTAAGTTAAAAATATTTTTGCTGTAAATAAATCAGAAAGGGTAGATCTAATGCATAAATATTTAGCAAGAGTTCAAAGTCTTTATTATACTTGTTTTTGCCCTTTTCTCAGATCTCCCTTCTGTAAACACTTGTTAAATCACATTTCAACAGGTTCAATGAGAAATAAAACTGTATCTGTAAGAGTTTGTGGAGTGGGAGATATTTCCAACTCACAGGCTTGGTAAATCTTTCTTCAGCTAATTCTCATCTTCCTACTGTAGTTGGATAGCAAGAAGTAAGACATAAGTAAGAAGTCCACAGTACTATTTCTAGCAGCACCATATTCCTGCTGATTTTGCCTCCTGGAAACACTACAGTGAAAATTACAGACTGTTTTAGTAAAGAATCTCAGAGCTGCTCTATAGAAATAGGACAAAAAGAAAAGAGAGGCATCTAAATCAATTTACTTGCACTGGTAGAGCTTAAAACAGGAAATTCAAGGTACCCACATTGCCTTGCAGAACATGTTTATAGACTATGACATCTCTCTTCACCTAAGGCACAAAGGTAGAGTATTGCTGTGTGGGCAAGGAAACTAGTAGCTAGTGAAAGACTGCTTTTATTTACAACAATTTTCATACAAGATGATCTTCCTATTTAGTTTCCTTGTGATCCACTGCTTGACTTAATCCTTACGCGTTCAAAAACCTCTTAAAAAGTGTGATATATGTGTGCAGTTGCATAGGGGAGTTTAAGTTGGGCCTCTGGTGAAGCTGACTTCTTGACTAGAATGTCTGGGATTCCTTTGTGCTGATCTTCATGTGCTCTCTGGGTGGCATGTGATCCCTTTTCACAATCAGAGAATCTTTTTCTCTTGAATTAAACCAGTTTACATGGGGTGGATTGAGGTTCCACTCCCTCAGGAAGCTTAATTTATAACCTTCTCAACAGCTTGGCAAGACCATGATCAAACAAGCTGGAATAGAAATCCATTCTCCTGAATAACAGACATCTATGACAGAATTAGAATCAAGCATTTTAACCATAATGACAGCACAATGATCACTGATAGTGCTGCAAGCAGGTTCAGAAAAGCATGAAAATATTCTCCGACAGCATGACAATATCCTTTAATAGCTTCACTCTCCCTTGATGCTTTTCTGAAAATATCCTCTTCAGTTCCTGATCTGTGGCAGGCTGAACTTGTATACAGAGAGGAACAAGAAAGTGTCAAGATTGCAGGCCTAAATTCACTCAAACCTTCTGTTTAAAATTTAAATACTGAATTTCATGCTGCTGGGGCATGGTGTTTTAAAAATGCATAAACCTCTGAAAAAACAGTAACATTCCCAGTAATGGATGAAGTAATGTGTGAATCCCTGCTGCCCATTATTCTGTCATTTCTTTCCCTCTAAATAAGAATGTGGGCCATGTACCAAGGAAATGTAATATAATAAATGCATGTTAATAAATAAACTAAAGCTAATTAACCTGGAAATAAGTACTTGCCTTTTGTTCTTTTCTCTGTCTCTTTATTTCACACCATTCATTCTCTTGTTCATCCTGTCTCATTCTTCATTTTCCTTTCATATAGCACATTCCTTCTTTCCATGCATAGTTTTCACATTGCTGTGCCCTTTCTGCCAGCAATATTGGCTTCCTTGCTTCCCAAAGTTATATCATCATTCTTGATTTATTCCCTTAAATCACATTCACTGCACCTGAGTAATAGAAATGTGTCTCTTAGCCTGAGGCCACATGGTATGACACAGCCTTAAACTTTCCTACTTCCAAAATACACTGGTGGCTGTATTTTGGCATATACAATATACTGACAGCAAGGTGGTGGGCCTGGCATCCTACAGACCTTTGCATCTCTCTCCTCACTGCTTTTCTGACCAAACACATGACAGAGCCTCCTCACTTCTGCTGCATGTGTAATACTTCACATACCTAGAGCAAAACAGATTGTTGCATGCAATCCCATCTGCCTAAACCCTTCAGTCACCATGGAGAATGTTAGGTGCTTCTGCATGTCTCCCCCAGCTTCTGCACAGTCCAAAATTCAGAGGCTCCTGGCACCATTCCTGCTCCCACTTACACTGCTTATCTTGGTGCCATTCTTTGACATCCTTTGAAGCTACCATGAGCCCAGGGTTAGTGGAGTACAAGCCAAGCATTATAACACAGCATATAACTACTTATGACATTGTTAATTTACAAACCTTTTATTGCAAAGCCTCGTTGTCAGGCCACCAAAAAAAATAAATAAAATAAAATAAAATAAAGACAGGATTTAAGCTATTTGCATAGAGAAGAGGGTGCTGCAGCAGGGCTTGCTGTTGTACATGTAGACAAACAGCTTACAGGATAATGAATGATTTGGCAAGAAGAAGTCCATCAAATGGGCAGAACCTTTACTAACAGGGCCCATGTTATTCTCCAGACTGTGCATGGGGATTGCTTTGGAAACTCCGGCTGGTCTAGACCAGAACCATGCTGTGGATTATGCCAGCAATGTACAAACATTGGACAACTGTATGCCAGTGTTCCAAAATATGTTGTGGTTTGGTTTAGTTTATAAGCACAGACATAGACTTTTGATTTGACTTGTGTACTACCTAGAGTGAAAAAGTACTCTTGATTTAGGTCAGGTTCTGAGCTAGTGGAATCCATTTTTTTAAGAAAATAATATAAAAATTTGGATGAGTTTTTTGGAGCCACACATACACTCGTATGTTTTATTTCTATTAATTTTTACTAGGTATCTGAGTCTCTTAAGTGGTTTTGAAAATCAAAACAAATTTCTTCAGTTTGGCGCTGGAATAGTTTCCTATCCCTCATTAAAAGTGTGATACATTGTGTTTATATGTAAATGAGAGGCTTTAAAAAGGAAGTTTTCATGATGCCTTAATTATGGGAAATAAAGGCAATTTCATGTGAAATCTGTCATCTTCTACAACTGCAGTCAAAGTTTCAGTTTTATTCTCATTTTTAAATTATTTATATGTATTTACTGAGAAGGTATGGAAAAATAAAAATACAATTTTTTATTTTTACAGAGAAGCAGCTTGTTAATGCAGTTACCTCTCAAGTCTCATGCATTATCACGACACTTGCATTTTATACATCATTATTTGTGAACCAACTTTAAGGGATCATCAGATCCTGTGAATGTCACTTTCCCCCTCTATACCTTTGTTCAATGTGCCAGTGTGTGTCTGTTGCTCTTCATCTTTGCCTGGATGATATCCAATGTCTGTCTTTAGTCAGCTGGTGAACCAGCCTTCAAGGAACCAGAGAATACTCCATACAACAACAGCCTCATGGAATATGTCTAACCATTAGTCTGCTCTAACAAGAGAAACGATCAAAAATGTATTGTGCAGAATACATTGTGATGCATTAAGAGCAATACAAGGAATGAAATTTTTCAAGTAAGGCATTGCTGTCATGAGGGTGTGTCAGTGTTTCAAGAGGTCTTACAATAAAGACAGCTCAGTCATTGTAAAATCCTTCCCCAGAAGTTCTAATCCTGATGAAGTGAACTTTTATTTTGGTCTATCAATATTTATTGTCATAACCTTTTCTTGAATGTCTTGCTTCAGACAGTTAAGGCAATGGGAGTAAGAGGGATGTTAAATGCAACAATTGAGCTGTGAAAATGTGATTATAGAACACAGCAGCTACTCTAGATCTTCTGCAGCACTTAAGACAATTCTAAAAATGTCTATTGTGAATTGCTAACACAACAGGGGCTTGTCCCAAGTCCTTCTGTATCCCTGCTGCAAAATGCTAGCTTTCATACAAATGCATGTACTGTGTGCACCTGTTTGTTTTTTGCCTACTGAGCAGTCCTGAAAGCATTCATCAAAGTCAATACTACAAAATTATATTGGGTCGTGCTCTGTACTGTATAAATAAATATTGCAGGAAACATATGTACAGTAATTTC
>VRYO01001463.1:95270230-95280984 GCA_009812075.1 Sialia sialis | reverse complement strand
TACATTTAGTGTATGTCATCCTATATGAAAAAATTCCCCAAAACCACTTGCAAAAAGGCCATCACAGTCACAAGAGAGAAGGGACTCTGAAATATAGACTAAGGTGGCCGATTTTTTGCCATACATAGGATTCTTTCTGAGTGAGTTTTCTATTCACACATTCATTATTTGCAGTAGCTGTTGAAATATTGCAGAAGGAATGTCATCTTTTTGCTTTATGAAACACCGTTAGTGTTTTATCAAAAGGCAAAATGACAGGATAACTACATTCTAGGAATCACTTTCAGATTCTGAGCAATGTGTATTTGGTTTCGGTAAGATATATATGAACATTTGAACTTTTTGCAATTGTTCACTATAAGGGGTTCATTAACAACCTAAATTAGGAGTTTAACTTTATTACTACATAATGTAATGCATTTGGTTAAAGCTAAATGCAGGAACAGAGTTTATAATGTGTGCAATTGTAGAAGTTGTGTGAAATTGAGCTTACTCCCCCAAGAGTGCAGAGGAAATTACCTTTAGTGCATCAGTTGTCTTTTTCCCTCCTGACAGTCTATTTTTCAAACAGAAATCCAAAATATTTAAATGTATGAAAGTTAAGGGTGCAAAATAAAGGTCACAAAATCAGTTTTAGACATACTCAGAATCTAAGATAATTCCTCAGCTAACAGTTCCTCTGCTTTTATATTCTGATTGCTATTTAAAAATAGACTCACTAATTTAAATACTACAGAAAACCCAGAATTACTAGAGAGGCTCACAGATGGCTGCAGAACAGTTTTAGAAATCTTACAACTCTTTCTCTATAGGCATCTCTTCTGCCTAGTTTTTGGGTTTGCTGCCTAATCCCATAGTAACACTTGGAAAACTTGCTTGAAGAACTTCGTGGGCAAATAGCCTATCAAACAGACAGATTAACAGTGGAGATCCATTGAAATGCTCTATATAAACATATTTTCTTTTGAACTACTAAACACTGTGACAATCCTTATGGCTCAAAGGCCATGGTAAAAGGACATCTTTGCATTCTCAACCTGAAGTTCAGTATCTGTTTCATCCCTAAATGATGACTGCTGACTGTGTTATTCACTCCCAGAGGATTTAAAATATGCTTTGAAACTCCAGAGAGCCTTCAAGCTGCTGGACAAGTTGTCAGTGGATGCTAGACTTCAACAGTAAGCAGTAAGCTCTAGTGGGTGTGTGTGGTAAGTGTGGAGATTTTAATGGTAACAGAATAAACTAAATTTAGGGAGCTGATGCTAACAGGCAGCACAACACACGTTTAAGACAGTTACTCTTAAGTATTAAAAAAATACTCCAAAAACCGGAAAAGCTGATTTCCTAAATATTTATAGTATGATTTATAATAGATTCTGCAAACACTTCAAATATTGGAAGGTTTCATGGTTTTGTTTCTCATCAGAGTGCTTATTACAGATTACTCCTGGGTAGGAACTTGGTCATTTCACAGAACAACTTTATTCACAGAGGATTTGATATTTAAAATAAGGGCAATTTACAAGTTTTATGCTCTTTCATGAAAAAAAATATAGAAGCGTTGGATTATAGCATTTAACCATTCAACTTAAATGATGCCTCACCACTAGGTCTACGTTTAGGAGAGATTAGCAATTTGCTCAATCATCGTAGCTCCTTTTGTACTCTATTGGAGAGAGAAATACAGATTCAGCAGGCAGTTCACAGTAATCTTGAGTGGATTCTGCCCTGAGCAGTCTTGGAAGGTCTTTGTCCTGACTACATCCTTCTATATGAGGACAGTGAGATACCAGTTTGCAGATGATGGTCAACACTTAATTACTGCACTTTTTCCAACCAATGCCAAACATCACTAGCTAATTGCCCAGAATTAGTCCTACCACATTGCAAAATGATGGAAACTCCTTGTGTAGAGGCACTAAGTGGTACACTGTGGGTCTCAGATTAGATCTTGTGATGACATGCCTTTTATAGATTTGTGTATTTGGCTTCTTCTCCTGCCTTATCATGCATTAAGAAACAAAGAAACCAAAGTTGTAAATATTATATTCCCATAAAGCACAGTAAATGCACAGTGTTTAACACATTATTGTACACTACATATAATAAACACACAATGTAAGCCAGCTTGTTAATGAACACAGAGTGGCATTTTCACCTTATGCATGATAACTGAGATCCCTTACAAGGAATTCGCATTATTTAGGAAAATTTTTCCATTGATAATGTATGTGAAGCAAGAAGTGTGATGTGAAGTGATGTGATATCTCCTAGCAGATACCAGCCTTGTTTATCAGACATTGCAAAATGCAAAACACTAATTTTCACCCACATAACTAGCATTTTCTGGGGGAAATATAATTTTTAAATCTATATCAGAGGTGTCTTAATCAGTACAAAGGCTTGGGGTTCTTTTTCTTGGCATTTTTTCCTCCTCGTTTCCTCTAATTTGTAAGCACATGTGCTATATATTATACCTGTACAATGAGATCCAGCCCTTATGGCAGTGTGAGATATGCTTCCTAGGTGCAACCAAACCTCTGCATGAATGCACATGTATCTGTCTGAGATGCATTAAACACAGTAGATCCGGATTTCATACAGAATCCTGCATCAGCGGAGAGGTAGAATAAGCTGCCAAATCAAAATTAAGTTTGAAACAAACAGGATGAGACATCTGAAGTCTCTGAAGGCTTTTTTTTCCTCTTTGTGGGTTTTTCACACAGTATGTCAAATCACTTTAAGCACCCAATTAGGAGTATGTAAAAAAATGTTTAGAAAACACCAGAAATCAAACTCTGAAGTGTCGTTTTCATTGTTTCATTGTTTGTGATTTTTGGGGGGACTTCTTTTTCGGGGGTAAAAAAACCTCTGGCAACAACAAGCAAACTGTGCCCTCACTGAAAGATTGATCTGAGGCAGAAAGACAGAAAAGTGAGTTTGGATATCAATCTTCAGTTCCAAAAAAACAAACAAATGGAACGTGAGGGTGGGCAAGAAAAAGCAGGATAATTTCCCTCCATGCAAAGTAAGGAAGTAAGCTCTAAGTAGCAGAAGGCTTGTTCCATTCTGTCATCCTTACAAGCCTCAGATTCCCTAAGTCTGTTATTGAAACTGCATTTGGTAGAACCTCAGTGCACCTGAATTTTCAGGCCAAGTTGCATCCACACACTGATCTGATGAACAAGTGAAAATCAGTATTTGCTAATAGTTTAAAAAAAAATAAAAATGAGTACTTCTGCATCCCTAGATCACCTCAAGAATGGAAGATTCCATAATTGGTCCTTTCATCCTTTCTCCCTTTCCCCACATGCTCTAGAAATACTCTGGTTTATTTAACCCTTTCTCCTCCTATCCAATTTTCAATGCATACACTCAAATGCAGATTCCTGTAAAATCACATTCAGTTCATGCTCACGATAGATTTTAGTCTTTAAGCAACATTTACATTTTTCAGCAGTGAAGGATCTAGTTTCTAAAATATGAAAATTTCCACTCACTCAGCATACTACAACTTCCAAAGCCTTGGGTTTTTTTGGCAGGTCTGTCAGACACATGATGGCCTTACCAGACTACCACAGCCACATGGCAGACAAGGCAACTTTCAAGCCATGAAGAAGCTTTTGGGTACATTTTACCTGCGCAGAAGTACTTTGTGGCAATACTAATACGCACAGAGTACTCTCTCAGATTATGCAAGGATCATTTAACCTCCTGAAGCATTTCAAATATATGCAAAAAATATATATAACAGTAAATGGTTTCCTTTGTTTGTTAATTCTAGCAAATGCACACTCAAAAACATCGTAACATTTGTTTTTATGGGGCAGATTAAAAAACCAGCATATATCCTGTTTTGCAGTTAATTAAAGCATTAAGAAATCAGCGTCTGCAAACACTGACATTCTCATACCAATAAGATTTGGAATGTCACATCGTTAAATTTTCAGTGAGTTACAGATTTTAACATACGAAAGAATATACATAGATTTGCACAGGTAGGAATGTTGCTGTCTTTTTAGGGATTCTGCAGAGCTCAGATTCCTGCAAGGAACACTGGCCATATCAGAAATATTGATCCATTCTCTTTTCACATCCATTAGATCAGGGGTGTGTATGCCTGTAAAGCTGACCAAAATAATCATCAGAGCAAAAAAAATTTTTTTGTTAGAAAATATTTTTGTACCTTAAAAGAGACCTTGACCTGATTTTCAAGAACTGACATGTATCCAGAAAAATTAGAGAAAATATTACTCAGAACAAGACAACAAACGCACTGATTTCCACATGATTATGAACTGCTTCATAGTATAATTACACATACACTGTTAGAACAACATCCAATTGCATATTTAAATCATTCATACTTTAATTTTGTGTGCTTTTATTCTGGTAAAATAAAACAATTCTATCCCATTTCAGAAGCCAAATAAGAAATTATCATGGAGGGCAATATTATTAAAAAATAAAGTTTTATCTATATCTGTAAAAAATAGGTTATGGCTGATTTTTTCCAACTCTTTCAAATAACTTCAGTTCAATAACTTTGATCATTTATCTCTTTCATTAAATGAAGCATGAATGATGACAGCAGGAGAGTGAGACAGTATTTGTCTTAGCATGTTCAAATGCTCATGGAAGCATCTCTTTCTCTCTGTCTTAGCTCAGTGAAATGCAGGAAATAATCTTGCAATAAGAGAATTCCTAATGAGGATTTACAGCACACAGTATTTAAGTCATCAAAGCACATTTTGTTGCCATAGTAACAATAATCCTCCACACACAATATGTAAAGAAATTTGTCTAAAATAATGTATTTTCTATTCATTCTAGACACTGGGAGGTAATCTTTTCAATCTTCTGTCATTGTGTTCAGAAGACTTTTATTTTAGTTTTTTTAATAGAAGAGGTGAGAGCACCTGATTGTTTTGCTATAAAAACACTTTATGATATTATGTTCTTATTCAACTAGTTCACGAAATTCAGCAAAAATCTGGACTGAGAGCATATCAGAACTTAAAACAAACTATGTGTGACTTGGTATGTCAGCTACATCCAGAGACTAAAGCACTGTTTCTAACATTCACTTCAGTATTATAGATTATAGTGGAGCATTGACAAAAATATGGAAAGCATCAGGAGCAAATGACTGTATTTTATCAAGTACGCTTGGCATTTTCTCAGAAACATAAGAGAGTTAGGAGCTCCCTCTGGAAGAACATAGTGCATTTCATAAGGGGAGACTACTGGGAAATTGGTGAAATTCTGAATTTAAAATGCTGTAGCAATTCCATAATAATTCCCTAAGTGAATATTTTATTTTCCATTGAGCAGTAAAGACATTTAACAAAGTCAAATGCCACATCAAGATGATTTAAAACTCTGTCTGTACTGCTTCCCTAACACAACATTAGCAAGGAGAAGCTGTTATAGAGAGTCATTAGTGGGACTGGAAAAGCTGGGAGCAACAAAAAGTCATAAACCTTTAACACCCCAGTGAGCAGGATGGGCAAACAGAAAATGATGTGCCAGAAGCACACGATGTGGCAATTTGCCCAGGCAGGGCATGCAGGGAGGATGCTGTAATCTGCAGGTAGGCCTACACCTCAGATAAGTGCTTAGTGCCCTAGGTCTCTGCCATAAGGATGGACACTCTACTTGGAGCCAAAACCACCATGTCTACCAAGACAGCCCCTGAGAAGTCAGATGCTTCCACTCAGATAGAACTGGTAAGGAAGGAGATGTCCATACAGGTGGTAGCTTGCCATAGATGCCCAGTTACTCCTCCTGGAGAAAAGGCAGTACCTGCACAGCATACACAGGTTGATGACCTGCTGCAGCACAAGGCCAAATTACAGGAGACATTTCATAGGCTGTGCATGATTAGAGGGGCTGAAACAGAGATGGACATGTGGTTCAGAACCATATACCTACAACTGATACACGGATCATGAGGCAACTTGGAACTTGATGACCCAACAAGCAGGGCTCCAATTTAACCTCCAACATCTAAACCAAAACCAGATATGATGATTTTAAAGCTTTAGATGCCTATGAACAAAAGTGTCCAACAAGGAGAACCTGCACTAGCAGTGCATGGTGGTTACTGTAAAAAGAAACACGGAATGATCATAATGGGTGTCTCTCTGTCGTGGGCCACTGAGGGACCCATCTGCTGGCCTGATGGACAGTCACGGGTAACGTGCTGCCTACTGGGGGATAGGATTCATGATGTTTTGAGAGGGCAGGAAACCTTCATGGATAGAGAAGCTCCTAGAGAACCTCAAATGCAAGAAAGGGATTGGCAAAAAGGAACAGGCCACATGGGAGGACTAAAGGAACACCATCAGGGGATGCAGGGATGAGATGAGAAAGGCCAAGGCTCACTTGGAATTGAGTCTGGAAAAGCACATCACAGACGACAAGAAGATCTTCTCCAAATAGTTCAGCAGCAAAAGGAAGAATAGGAAAAATGTGGGGCCACTTCTGATTCAGGTGAATGTCCTGGTAATGGAAGACACTGAGAAGGTAGAATCAATGAATGCCTTATTTGTCTCAGTCTTTACGCTAACATCGGCCCTCAGGAGTCCCAGAACTTGGACAGAAGAAAAGGCCAAAGAAAGGAAGACTTCCAGTTGGGCAGAGAGTTGGGTTAGGAATTGACTAGGCAGTTTAAACACTCATAAATCCACTGGCCCTGATGGGCTGCACCCATGGGTGCTGAGGCAACTGGAAAATGTGTATCTGCCACTCTCCATCATCTTTGAAAAGTCTTGGAGAATGGGAAAAGTGTCTGATGATTGAAGGAAGGCCCATGTTATTCTTATCCTCAAAAAGAGTAAGAAGGGGAAGCTGGGAAATTACCAGCAAGTCAGTCTCACCTCCATCCCTGGAAAGATGATGGAACAGGCCATTCTGGAGGTCATCAACAAGAACGTAGAAGAAAAGCAGGCCATCAGGAGTAGCATGAATTCACCAAAAGAAGTAATGCTTGACCAATCTGATAACCCTCTGTGAAGACATGGGAGAATGGGTTTATGACTGCACAATGGTGGATGTTGTATAGCTCAGCTTCCGCAAGGCTTCTGACACTGTCTCCTGTGACATCCTTGTAGGTAAGCTCAAGAGATGTGGATTAGATGAATGGACAGCAAGGTGGATCAAGTGGTAGCAGAGTTCAGAGGATCATGATCAGTGGAGCAGACTCCAGTTGGAGGCCAGTAGTCAGTGGTGTTCCCCAAGGATCAATACTGGATCCAGTCTTACACAACATTTTCATCAATGAGCTGGATAAGGGGATAGAGTGTACTTTCAGGAATTTGCTGATGATAGGAAGCTGGTGGGCATGGTTGATACATCTGGAGGTTGTGCTGCCATTCAATGGTGTCTTGATAGGCTGGAAAGTTGAGTGGAGAGAAACTTAATGAGGTTTCTTGAACAAGGGCAAGTGTAGGGTCCTGCACCTGCAGGGAAACAACCCAAATTACCAGCACAGGTTGGAGGATGACCTGCTAGAGAGCAGCTCTGTTGAGAAGCTGACCATGAGCCAGCAGTGCCCTTGTGGCCAGGATGGCCAGTGGTATCCTGGCACATACCAGGAAGATTGTGCCCAGCAGGTCAAGGAAAGGGTTCTTTCCCCTCTACTCAGCCCTAGTGAGACAACATCCCATATATTTTGTCCAGTTCTGGGTTTCTCCATACAAGATAAAGAGGGAGCTACAGGAGATGGTCCAGCAGAGGGCCACAAAGATAATGAGGGGTCTGGAGCATCTCTCTGACAAGGAGAGACTGTAGGAGGTGACGCTGTTTAGTCTAGAGAGAGGATCTCATTAATGCATCTAAATATCTCAGAGGTATGTGCCAAGAGGATGGTGCCAGATTTGTTTCAGTGGTGCCCAGAGACAGGACAAGGAGTAACAGCCATAATTTTAAACAAGAAGTTTTGCCTCAATGTGAGGAAGAACTTCTTTACACTGAGGCTGGCAGAGCGCTGAACAGGCTGCCCAGGGAGATGTGGAGTCTCCCTCTCAGAGACCCACCTGGACACATTCCTCTGTAACATGCTCTGGTGACCGTGCCTTGGCAGCGGGGCTGGACTAGAAAATCTCCAGAGGTCTCTTCTAACCCTAACAATTCTGTGATTATTAAAAAAAAACCCACCTTGTAGAGCTACTCATGGGAATGGATGTAAAATCAAAAGAGTTTGGAGATGACTGTCATAGATTGCACACATTTGCAAACGCAAAATAGCAAAACAATGTTTTAAATTGACCCAATGTGATTCAGAGGTAAATAGAAGACACCCTTTTTTTTATACACTGCTTCCACTCTTCTGACAGGACTATTCTTTGTACAAGCTCAGTTCTATATAGTCCTTGGGGCTATTTAAAAACAACAGAAAACCGAAGTGGACTCATTAATCTGAAAGATGCGCTTATTGTTATGAAATGCCTTTTCTACAGGAGTCCAACGTAAAATCTATGTGTCATAAAAATTGCAGGGATGAAAAGATGGGAGGATTTTAAAGGATCTCAGAAGAATTCGTTACTCTGGAAAGTTGTGCGTGTATCCTTGCTGGAAAAGAAAAAAAGGTGTGCCTTATAGTCCAGTGCACCTTGTATGTGGAGAAAAGGTTTGGAAGTTTGCCAACACCCAGAGCCTCATAATCCAGTGCGCCTTATAGTCGTGAAATTACTATACCAAGTTGGAATTGTTTGTATTAGACTCAAGTACATCTAAATTCATATTATTTAAATTCTGCGGGGTAGATTATACCTTATTGCAAATTGCCTCCAAATTCTCAACACAGCCAAAATCACTCACATCTAATATTAAAAAAAAAACCAACAAAAAACCTCATATTTAATAATAAATTAGAGAAGTTAAATGGGCTATAAATAAAATTCAGGAAGTTGTTAATTTTGCCAGGATCATACTCACCTAAAAAATTGTTTGAGTGGTCTTATGGGGTTGAAAAGAATCCTTCTCAATGAACAGCTGATTCTTGTTGTGGTTAATAATTGCAGAATTGAACATATTTTATATGGGTTTTAACAAATTCCTGAACAAAAATTAACTTCTTAAGTTCACATAAGTTAATTAAGTTCACATATTAAATAAACAACAAGTTTCAAAAAATGGAAGAAGTGCAATTCCTGCTGTCAAATGAAATATCTTCTGCCTTTTCTTATCCTTGACCAATACAAAACCTTGCATTTTCATAGTTTAATAGCACAGATGAATACTAGAGTCAGGATAAATGAGTCCTATCAACATAATAGAATTTATGAGAGTCTCAGATGGGTCCTTGAAGAAAAATTTTCTGCAAGTGAAGCAGCTTTGAGAAAAGTAATTGCACACTGAGGCATCTTCAGCTTTCTCTTACCTGAAGGGCTCCTTGGAAATTCTTCCTTTAAAGAATCCATCATAATCCATGCATATATGTAACTCTCAAACAGATTTTAGTGATTTTTCTTTCCTCATAGGCCAGCACATTTTGGGGATGGGGGTGTTGTGCTGCACAAAGCATCTCAATAGTTGTTATTAGCAGAATTGTTGAAATATTAATTGTTGTGTAGTTCTAGAGTACTTAACTTGGCCTAAACATCATTAACCACATTCCTCAGCTCAAGTTTGACCTACAAAGCAGCCTGGGGGGAAAAGAAAAATTGAAATACCCAGCATTATAAATATTTTAAATATACAAGGTATTAATGTTTTAACACATGCTCTAATGCTGTTTTTTTTCACATGGATGAAAGCTATTCTGCATCACATATGTATATCACGAGATCCTAATGGTCTCAGGTGGGGCCTACATAAAGAATATATTTACTTCCAGCTCTTGCTTTTAGGTAAGCTCAGAATGGGGACAGAAGCCAAACATCAGAGTAGAGAGGAATCCAGTCTTCCATCAGCACGGTGCCTACACCTAAGGATGCAGAGAAAGGCTGAGCCTCTCCAAAGGCACTGCAATATGTCCAATTTTGGAGAGGCTTCTGGCTGTCTGATGTAGCAGGAGGCGGCAGTGGTGGGAAAGGGCCTACAGAATGCAGATGGATCTGTGGGGCATGAAATCTCATTATATCCACAAAGCATTAAAAGTATTTCTTGTTCGACTGTGTAAATTGCAAATAAAAGTTATTGAAAATAACAATTCTTAAGTTTTCCATTTACCTGCATGGAAATAAAGCATGCTTCCAAAGTAAACAAACATCATAATCAGAGAACATAAGTGGTAATAAGACTAAAGGCTGACCTTAAATGTCCTCTTTGATTTTCATTTTTTTAGTCAAGTGATGCAATTGAGAATGTTATTCAGTGTAATTAGAAATCAGTTGCAAGACATTAGGGGTGAGATTTTTAAGGAGTTTTCAGTGGGATAAAAATAATCTCAAAATGCATACTTACAAATGCAGTAATTTCACGTGTATAAGGTGCACCTTTTTGACTGAAGCTTCGAGCTTAATCCAGAAGTGCACCTTATAACCTGGTAAGCCTTATATGTGGACAAAGTTCGGAAATTTGCCAACCCAGAAATGCGAGCCGAGATGCGAAGCCACGGCAGCCGCGGAGCCCTGCTGACCCCGCCATCCCTCACACAACGTGCCACGTCCCCACCCGGCCTGCGCCCAGGGCCATGCTGTGCCGCGAGCATGCCTCGGCCCCGTGGCCCTGCCCTCTGCAGCTCTGCCGAGCTGGTCGGCTCCAGCACAGCGCCGCCGCCAGCACCAGAAGCCTGGGCTCCACACTCC
>VRYO01001463.1:95246982-95269230 GCA_009812075.1 Sialia sialis | reverse complement strand
AAAAAGGTGCGGCTTATAATCGTGAAATTACTGTGTGCCTTATATGTGGACAAATTGTGAGGACTTGCCGGCCACCCAGAAAGTGCGCTTTATAACGTGGTGCACCTTATAAGTGTGAAATTACTGTACTTAATGCCCTCTGTTGCCAATTCATTAACTATCTTTAAATGCACAATAATACAAATAGAGAAAAAAAGTGCATTCAGGAAGGTGATAAAGGAGGATATGATACTGGGGGTGAGAAGATCTTGCTGTTTCCTTTGTTTAAGAACATGTAAGAAAAGCTTTTCTGAAATCTATGAAAGTGTAAGGAGGGTCAGGAGGTCAAGGAGCACTTTGATAATCCTGAGTCACTTGTCAACTCAGATTTCCCAGAAAGCTACTGGTTTTGGGCTATCATTAAGTCTGATGTGGTGTCCTTTGGCTGAGATTTACTTTTCCAAAGTCACAAATATTTTGTCTCATTTTTTTTGTCTTTTTCTGCCTATCGGTATCATACTACTGGGATCATATCTAAGCAATTTAAAAGTTAAAGGTAGGGAGAAAAGTCATAGTCTTTAAAAAAATGCTACAAAATAATACCTGTACCACACTCTGCAATGTAGCTCCTCAGAAATGGACTAGTTAATCAACATGGAATTCCAAGGCCAGGTTGTCTAGGAAAGCTGAAAAGGTGGAAAAATGGACACATTAGACCAAAAAAAAATCATGAAATTACATTATTGTTTCTATTTGCTTATTTGAAAACAAGAATTATTAAATATGACACATTGTTTTCCATCTATGAAATTAATTATTACTTGAAAAAAAGATTTTTCTGCTTTTTCCAGCATGGCTGCACAATATATTATTCTCATGGATCCTCTTGAATTATATTAAATAACATTAAAAATCTCAACTTTGTAAATGTTGAATGACTTCTATGCATCCCTTACTAAAATAATGTATTTTCTCAAAGTGATCTTTACACCTTGCATGAAATACTCAGATTTCAGCTATAAGATAAAGTAAGCTACAGAAACAACATGTTCTCTGGTAAAAGATAAATCATGCCTTAAATATTGACCTTTAATTCTTAGATAAAACACTACAAACACAGAAGAAAACCACAGGCACAATTTAGATCTCCTCAGTCAGGACTAAAGTCCATACTAATCTGCAGCAATAATATGAATCCCAGGACAATTTTGAAGAGTGGCCTCCAATTTAAACATAAGTCTAAGAAATATGTTTCGTTACACATTTTTGGGCATTTCATTAATAAGCTGCTAATCAGCTACTTTAGTTTGACTCAACTCCACTCCAAGCTTTGTCTTGAAAAGCAGAGAAAAATTGTACGCTTCCATTCTTCAAGGAGCCCTTCCATCTCTCATTGACTGGTCCCAGCCTTCAATATCAAAGTTCAACAAGAACAAATAATGTGATGCTGATCAATTACATGAAATGGAATAAGTAAAATGGGCTAGAAAAGAAATAATATACAGATTGCCTTTTCAAAAATCACCTTGATCCATGACTTCTGCCTAACTGAGCCATTAAGCATAGTCATACCCCTTCCTGTGAAGAGAAAGCAAATGCATTTCTTAAAATTAATTTTAACTGTATCTTTCCTCAAGAACAATACACATTAAGTTTTCTTCTATGCATGCACAAGGAGGATGCTTCACATAAGTGTTGTATCAAATATTACCAACAGCTTTGCTTGTCTATTGTAGAAAGATGTGACGGAGCTGATGCTGCAGCAATACTGATACAAAATACTGTTTTGCATAGCCTCACAAAGGAGAGGGGAGGGGACACAAAAAATTACACTGCTAAACTGACCACAGTATTGCATTATGTTCCCTGTGATAAAACAGGTAGTATGCAATCCTATTATTGACAAAAAAATTAGTGCATCTATGTATTAGGCAATGATTCACACACCAGAATTTTGTAAAAAGAAACCTCTTTCATAAAAAGTATCTCTAATGCTGGTATCTCCTCTCCTCAATGTTGGTTTTACTGGATTATTTTAACAATGTCATCATTTAGTCACTAGAAGCTTCATGCCTTTGGATGTGTCTAAGGAAAATTGTCTGAGAAAAGATAGGAGAAACCAATGCACACTTCCACATGGACAAGGAGATAAAATTTCAAAATTACAGCTGAATTAAGGATGCTAAACCAATGCATCAATCTAAGCCAATTTACGTGTTCTATTATACAAAACTGCAGCCATCATAAAAGAGAAATCAAAGGCTGCTGTTCACATGGTTAGGCTATGGTTCTGTCACGTCAGAAAATAGTGATACATGAACAGTTTTCAAATTATAAGATGACAGGCAGGATATGAATTGCATTTCAAGTATCTAGCACTAGGACTGTAGAGACGAAGGTCATGACCCCAAACTACTTGACCTGTTTCTCAAGAGCATCTTGCAGACTCCATTCTATGCTCTATGTGCCTGATGCAGCAAAACACCGTTTCCAACATGTGGTCATCTTCCCTGCAGTCAACAGACTGCTCAATTCACTAGTGCTTTTCTAAATCAGTACTGGAGGACTGGGCCTTTGGCTGAATCTCTAAATATTCCCTGAATAGTTTCTTGCTAGTCAAGCAAATCTCTGTTCACTTTTGTGGTAAAAATTTCGCTTATAGAATAGTCTATTATCAAGGATGTAATTTTCACTGTATTGTCTGATTACATGTCTTTTGTCCTTTGTATCACAGGTCACCTGTGTGTCACATGCTGTGTGATTATGATATAATCCTTTCTCAGCTGCAAATCAGAAAGTAGAATTGTAACTTATATGGTTCATTGTTTCAAATGAAATGGATATCAGATCTTGAAAATGGAGCAGATTAAAATTTCTAGGATTAAAATTTTTGAATTTATACAGCATTTTTCCAATTCTTTTTCTCTTTAAAAGCAGCATAAAAATGTTGTGATTTCCCCAATACCTTCAATAATTGCATAAAAATGCACTGTGAGTGGGGAAATTTCCTGTCAGAAATGGAGAGCACTGAAAGTACAATCATAACATGTGAACTTCAGTTCTACTGCCATGATTGTCAATTACTTATTTCCCCCATGAAGTTCTTAGTTTGACCCAGTCCTTTTCTTTATAGTCCAGAAAGAGTTGAAATGTAGTAAAAGGACAAGACAGTGGTACCTTCCTCTGAGAAATCTTCCGCCATTTTGTAAAGGACAGCTTCCTGGTCTTACTGTTTCACCAGATTCTTCCAAATTCACATACAGTTTGGAGGCTGAATTGATATCTATTATCATTGTATTTAAGGACCAGACTTTGACCATTCCTAAGGTGACCTTCTGGTCTGTGGCCATCAAATAACATCAGGAGTCTTCATAGTCTTCCTCTTCCACAGATTACTCTGGAACAAAGACAGTCATACTATATTTCTCTTAAGCATTGTTCGGAAAAGATGGACAATATATGTCATCCATAAAAAATATCTGTGTCAGATACACAGCACCTAACAGGGGAACAGCTAACTAAAGCCGAACATTATGAGATGCACAAAATTGAAGCTTATAATTTTATCAATTTTTTTCTTTCATCTTTGATGCGCTTAAAGGTTTTATTTTCATCCTGACTCCATGGCATATATAGCATCCAGTCAACATCAACATCAAAACAAGCTGCTTGTCATTAAATATTAAATTCCTTAAGGGGTAAATCTGTAAGTCTTTAATTTATTTTTATTTTTTCCAGCTGAAGCTGGCACCACCCAAGGCTAGAGAAGCATTTGGAATCCATAAATTGAGATGAAACTAATGAGAGTTAAACTTGAGAAAGGGCTGTTTAAATAATGCCCAAAGGAAGAAATTGCATGAATATGCCCACATGAGACAATGTAGTGCTATTCATAATGAACTGGGTTTTACACCAGAGGAAAATCATGGAAACATATAATGGTTTGGGTTAGAAGGGATCTTTAAAGATCATCTAGTCCAGCCCTGCGTGTCATGAGCAGCATTATCTTTCAGTAAATCAAAAAACTTTTATTTGGACAATATTGCAGACATCACTTCATCTGCAGTCTGCCTCACAATGCAGCTATCAATCCAAATGGTAGAATACACTGAACATCTTCTGAACTTTTTGAAGTTTGAAACATTTTATACAGCATAAAAAAATTGCCCATGCATTGAACACGTATTGACTGCACAAATATTGTTTTAAAGTTATGCTCTCCAATTCATTCTTAGCTTTAAAGAAGACTTTACATGGCTTAAACACAAGTTCTTGCCATAGGCCCTGCTTAGCACTATACAGATATGTTCTGTGCAGAGTGAGCCAAAAAGAAACTTCTGTTGTCCTATTGGGTAAACTCAGGCTTGTAGCATTTCCAGTATGGCATTCTGCAGTGAAATTCCTGAAATGTCTTCTCTGTTAGCACACCTTAGCAGCTCACTCTCTGGATACTTTTGACTTGGCTACATTTTCTTGTATTTCACTGGGACCTTCCTAATACTTCTGAAAGAAGCTCAGGCCCCAATAATGTTGCACGTGACAACATTTTTATTTTTTCTTCCTACAGTATTGGACTACAGGTCTCTTGCCTTATAATACAGCAACGATTTAACTTCAGCTTATTTTAAATACCATGTCAATGGGAACTAGCATCATTTTCTTAACTAATATATTATAGCTGAGCTGGACATTCTTGTAAAGAAGGCAGACAGTAACCCTTTGTGTAACAATTTTTGAAGCAGTCTGTCAGAAATGAGTAGTTAAAGCACAGGTTGAAATTACAGCAGTGTTTAACATGAATGTGATTGGAAATTCTTGATAATATTGTGACGGTTTAATAATTTTGCAAGTGGTCATCAATTGCTATACGAGACCCAAGGATCCTATTTAGTATCAGCAAATGAGAAGCTGTGTCATCTGGAGACACTTCCGTAACTTTCTGAGCTTCCAATAAACATGCGGTATCTAGAAAGAGAGGATACATACCTTCCAGAGTGCAGACAGCCAACTACTGCAGACAGTCAACTACTGCAGACAGTGAAAAACAAATTATGGTTGCTTCATGGTATCTTCTTCAGAAAACACACTTTTCATAAAATATGAGGCTGCGAAATACTCATCTACAATCACATGTAAAGGTATACTCAGGTCCGGGTTAGCAAGCAGCTACTAAATGAAACAGAGGTATAATTTTAAAAGGAATCAGACCAAGCTCAGTGAATTATTCAAGAGTCAGAACACAACTAAATGTTGCCAATTACAAGTTTAAACTTCAGTTTTAACACCAGAGTTTACACACCTCCACTGATTTTCACTCTTGTCAGTGACTCTTAAAGGGAAGACCTGTAGTGCCTCCTAAACAGCTGCTAATGCAATATGCATTATATTGTTAAAATGCAGTCACAGTGTCTGCATACCACAGCTGGAACATCTCTTTGCAGAGAGGATGAGAGGATTTGGACCAGGCCATAGCACCTCAATTTGGGAGAGGCCTTAAACACTGTATTTCTAAAAAACTTGCACCACTGGTGTTTCCAGCATAGAAAACAGTGTTCACTAAAAGTCCTGGGATCACCAATAACTTCAGTCCTACAAGGACAAGCAGAAGATGATGACTAAGGCATTCCTGTCTTCCTATCCCTTGGTAGATAAATCCCACCTGCACAACTTAATAAACATGTTATGGAAATGCAAAGGTAGATAGCATCTTTATGCATTTTAGAGTTATTGAATAAATACATAATAATTTCATGGAAAAGCAACCAGAACCCAATTCCTTTTTCTGTAGGAAACCATTGGTTAAAACAAAATCTTCCTAACTCAACAGCTTTCTACTTCTCTTCTTCCACAGCCTTGGCAGAAGAAAAATCTACCTTGTTAAGCTAGACTCAAAATTCTCACTATGCCATATGAAAATGCAACCTCCTCCCCAACAAATTTGATGCATTGCCTGACTTCAGCCCTGCTTTTGTATGAAAGTACTGTCTTGAAACAACTCCAAACTTGAAGAGATCCTTTAGTGTTTCTGCAAACTGATCTGAAAACTCGAACCCTTTAGGTACAGTCCTGTCTTATTTCCAGATCAAGAATGGGCCAAGCAAGAGCTAGGAATGATGAAGATTGACAAGACTTCTGAAGACAACCACAATGACTGAGTATGGAGGAACTTTGCTGATGAAAAAGTAGGCACTTGCAAAATTAAGAGGAAATTTTGATAATTTATGCACATAGGGTTTTACATCTTACACTTCCGAGTTCATTTGAAAATGCTAGTTAGAGAATTTCAGCTCGTGGTATCTCAATTCACTCAGAATTTTCACTCTGAATAAAGTACACATACACCAGAAGTACTACTATGGGGATAGCATCCTAGTGTACGTACTTTTAAAAATTGCCAAGGATTTCGCTGAACTACTTTGGTCAGAACATGACTGGTTTTCTGTCAGAATCAGTAAACTGAAAAAAGTCTGTTTATTTCCCTTTTGACAGATTTTTTTTTCTTTTTTTTTCTTTTTTTTTCTTTTTTTTTTTTTCTTTCAGAAAATGCACTGCAAGAATTCAACTCCAAACAACAAAACAGGAAATTGTTACTGGATAGCAATAATCATAGCAAAACCCTACTAGTAAGATCCTTTCTCAGTAACTATATTGTCTACATATATTTAAGTGTCCACACATATCCACACAGTCATAACATTTACATAATTAGTCATGTCTTTGTGTTACTTTTCCTTAAAAAATTGCTTTTGACATGGTGTCACTAAGTGACTAATTAGTTAGTCATAAGTACTCTGTCCCCTCTAGATATTATTGTTTACTAAGATGATCATCTGGCTAGGAAGACATGAACCACGTGTGTTTGGTCATTATATGATAGTTGACATTGAAGGTTGAAACTGAACTAAAATTCTAGAGGGTAAGAATCAGTAATCGATCCTTAATTTAGGATATAATCTGGGAACAGTCAATTATGTTATTTATGCTCAGCTTTCCTATCTGCAAAGCCATGATACCAACACTGCTAAAACCTCTGAGTTCCTCCAATTCATGTTAACAAAGCTCTGAAAAGTCAACCTTCTGTCATGAATCAAAAATTTATGACAAATTATGACTTCAGTAATACCATCAACAGCATAAAAGTGCTACAAGTAGGTCACACAGATAATAGCCAATGTGTCAAAAACTCTCAAAGACTGTATGCAGCACAATTCTTATTTAAGTTAAAAAAAGATTGAGCAGAGAAGCAGATCGAGGCCACATAGTAATGCAGTGATTATAGGCACTAGACCAGCAGTGATAAAACAGTAGCCCACAAGTAGAGCAAGATTTGAGACTGTAAGAGCTTAAGTAAGACTATAGTAATTAATTGCTGTAATTTCTGCATATTTAACTCCAGGATGCAAGCAAGAAAAAAAAAAAAGTAAGAAAAAACTTATTTTTGATATAGACATCCAGCTATTCATAGAAGCATAATAGGAAGGGATTGTTGCAGTCTGAGGATAATAGAAACTTAATTATCTCTTTCCTGTTAAATGTTCTTGCTGCGGATTTATAAGCTATCATAAAAAGCTCTGTTTAGACATTGTCTTAACGTAATAATGATTAATATGTGATCCAGAAAGCATAAATGTCTAAACATGTGCTGATCACTTTGTAAGCACATTAGCTGTTTGAGCATCATTGTTTATATGTTAAAGTTGTGATGGCTATGCACAGGCATCACTTCATGGTTGTAACAGGTGATGTCTCAGATTAAACATATACTCCTCCTCCATTATTTTTTCTATCTACAGTACTCACAAAATCTGTATACATGGAAAATGCAAAATTCTGCAAAATTATAGATCTGTAAGAACTTAGTTTTGTCTGTATTCTACTTTCCACTGATGACAAATAAAATGTAAAATCTTTTCCCATGTATGTGTCTTGAAAAAAAAAAACAGACATTGGAGATTGCAGTAATTTCACAACTATAAGGTGCACCAGACTATAAGGCTCACTTTTGGGTTGTTGGCAATTTTCCAAACTTTGTCCATATATAAGGCGCACCAGACTATAAGGCGCACTTCCGGGTTCCAATCAAGATTTTAGTCAGAAGGGTGCACCTTATAGGCGTGAAATTACTGTACTTGGGATTTTTTTTTTCCCTAAAAAATATATTCTCTTTCAATGCAGAAGTTTTAATATTAAGAAGATTTTAGCATGGAAAAGGTACAGTAATTTTACAATTATAAGCCGCACCTGATTATAAGCCACACATCCAGGCAGCTGGGAAGACCACAGGATTTGTTCATAAATAAGCCTCACTGGATGATAAGCCGCTTCTTTCTTTTTCATTTTCCTTTTTTTTTTTTTTTTTTTTTTTTTTTTTCCAAGGAGGATCCAGCTCCAAGAGGGGCCGTGCCTCCCCCCCCCGCCGAGGCAGAGGCTCTGAGAGGGTCCCCGCCGCCCCCCGCAGCGGCAGCTCCAGCCCCGCCCCACCTCGGGCTGGCCCGTCTCGCACTTCTGGATTGGCCTTTCGCCAGAATTTGTCCATACATAAGCCGCACCGGATGAAAAGCCGCACTTCCGGGGTCAGGTCGAAAACTCAGTCAAAAAGATGTGGTGTATAAATGTGAAATTACTGTAAATTTTTTTGGAAATTTCTTTCAAAGCAAACTTACTGTAGAGTAATTGTTATTAGGTAGAAATTAATTGCTATATTATTAGATTGGTTTTGGGCCAGCCAGCCTACATGTGGGAAAATTCCAGATAAATTAATTGAAAACCCAGAATTGTTTTCAGTATCCTTCCGTCTTTGACAATGTAATAAGTGCAGGATCATTTTTAAAAACAGACTTCATAGTTATATTTTCTGTCCCTGAGTCTGGGACCTGCTTCCTCCAGTCTGTTGCAGTTGTAATTCTGCATCATATTTTATGATAGATGAACCTCAAAGAAGATAAGAATTTGGTTCATATAAATTCAGATGTACTGCTGAAAATTCTCTGATCCAGACACCCCTTTGATACTGTGCCTCCTTCATGAGCTTTACAGCATATCCTGGACTTAGACGGCTTATAAGTTTCAACCAATATGTTTCCCTCAGTCCTTGCAGAGACATGCAGCTTTTGTCCCTACACAGCTCAGGTATGGTGTTTAGGGATTCTAGACAAACTCTGAAATGCACCTGTTGAACCTGAGTACAAGAGGTTGTGCCCTGGTAGAAGGCAGAAATGCACTTTTAGTGAGCTCTGGCTTCAAAGAGAATATGAAGAAAAAAACATTCAACTGTGATTGTTCAAAATTGTCAGTTGTGAAAGGGTGAAAAGAAGTTTACTCTTTAGAATAAGCAATCAGGCCAGTTTTGAGGTTAAGTCTTCTGGGAATTTTTTTAAAGTGATTCAGCTTGCAAAATCATTGATACCTGCCTTCCTTTGAACTAAGTATTTGCTAAATAGTGCAGGAGAGTTACTGTCCACTGGGGAGCATGTTAAGATAGCCTAATTAATTTCTCTAGTAGCCTAAACTAGATCTGGGTCCTTAGAGACAGAAGGAAAGCAAAGTCAAACAATGTGATCTCTCCCTTTCTTTGTCTCTCTGTAAGCTTTTTTTAGAGAAATTATTTAAATTATGAGAGACTGTTTTAGGTTGCTGATGGAAAGCTAAATTTGTTCTTCACGCTTAAGACTCCTTCTGTTAATCCCCTTTGCAAAGCATATTTTTAGCTTGCCTCAATTAAAAAAAAAAAATCCTCTAATTGCAAGCGTTCCGCACTCTGAATTTGGTGCAGATTTTGCTGTTTTGTGATGGCTAGCTAAAGCTAGCAGTTTGGTAATTTTGCAAAAGAAAATGTGTTAAATTTTATAACCTCCCAGTTGTCCTTTTCCTGTTGAGAGTAAAAATGTTTCATAAACAAACACAAAGTTTCCTTTCATCTCGAATAGAGTATTGGTGTTTCTCTGGAAACTGAGTCAAGGTTTGTTGTGGGATATTTTGATTACTAGTGTGATGCACTGATCTGTATGAAATATAGAAAAACAAAATTCACATTAAGACTCTCAAACATTTTTGCAGTGCAAAATCCATCATGTTTGTGCTAAAGGCTAGATCATACATTAAAGAAAAACCCTGCATATAAAGCTTCAAAAAACATATGCTATAATGTAGGCTTTTTGGATGTTACTGCTAGATAATTTCAGAGCCTTTGCAATTCTGCATAGCTGTTGTCCTAGGCAGCTTTACCATCTCACTGATTTGCCCAGATTAGGAGCAGGGGCATGGCACATTTGCTTTGTAAGAAGAGTGGCATCCCCAGAAAGTGATGCAGATGGAGAGCTGCTTAACAAGAAGATCAGTGTATACAGTGTATGCTTGGTTGTACGTGCAATTGCAACTCAATTTAATTTAACATTAACACAGAAACAGAGAAAATAGTAAAACCATGTAATGAAAACTTATTTTGGAAAAATCTCTTGACTGAACATCCAAGAGGCAATCCAGATGGACAAACGAGTCCAGGAAATCTGGACAAGCCTCCAGAAGGAAATCTAAAAGGTTGTCCCCACTTGCCAAAAGATGCGCTGTCAGGAAAGAAGACCAGCTTTGCTGAGCAGAGAAATTTCACTAGAAGTCAGGAAAAAGAGACACTCCTCAGGAGGACTACATGGGTCTTGTGAGAAAACCAGCAGGGCCAAAGCCCAACTAGAACCTCATCTGATTACAGCTGGAAAAAAAAAAGACTAAGAGATCCATTTAGTGGATGAGGGTCTGAGCACACTGGATCAATGGGTTGAAAAAAAGTGCAGGCAGTGCTGAAGAAAAGGCAGAGCCTTAGGAACATATTGAGCGAGTTTTTGTGCCTGTTGGTCTGAGTTTTATTTGGGGTTAGAAATAGCTAAACATTTGGAATTGACAACTATTATAAATGATTAATCAGGCTAACATTACCATATCAATCATACCTATATGCAACAAAAAGAATTCATTTTTACACAGCTCTGAAAGCTGATTTTAAGGATGTTAAAAAAGAAGTTAGTCTCAAGTTTCCCTCCAACAAATGGAGAAATTTGGATTACAATTCTAATATTGGAATCAATATCAAAATCTTATTTCATTAATAATATGACAGGGAGTTGCCTGAGCCACCCTTCCCCATGGAAAGAGAAGACTTCCCTTTGAGAAGACTTCCTATTTCCAGATAAATTTGTGCTGCTACAAATTTATGAAAGAACTAATGTGTACATACTCACTGCATGTTAAAGCTCTTTTCTGGATCTCTACTAGTCTAAAAACCCAAGAATTTTTAACCACAAAAAAATATCTCAAACTTCCATACAGGGCTCTTGGTGCCAGGGGTCATGGACTAGCTATGCAATGGGAATGAGGAAAAAACTCAAATATTATCATGCTAGAAAACTGTATGGAAAAAAAATATACCACAATTCACTAAGGACAAGATTCTCTCCTCTGCAGGTCACATAGCACAAGCTTTTGTAACAGTTCTGTAGTTCTGTAGCTCTCTTGGATCTCATGTTTCACTAAATACGTACATCAACCATAATAAGTCTAGAGTGAGCAGGAACAGCTGTGCTTGACAGGAGTGGCTGTGTATGAGAAAATGCTAAGAAACTGGAACTGTTTAGCCTAGAAAAAGTCCAAGTTTTTGAATTCATGTCTTAAGGAACTGTAGTTCTTTTAGCACTCTCCTTCAAAGCAAAAAAGTGTCATTTTTCTATGCCTATGAGTATGAAATGATGAGTTAAAGTTCAGGATGTTCTGATATTTTGAGGACAGTTTATAACAGTCCACACAATGAAGCAAAGAGAGAATTTCTGTAAAATTTTCCATCACTGCAGAAAAGCTTGGAAAAAAAGTTTTCAGTGAGTAAAAGCTTAAGACACATGCCATGATGATATCAGCATGCATCTAGGAAAATGATCAGTGAAAGAGTTAATAAGTTACCAGCTGAAGCTGAAAGTTTGCAAAGGAAACCAAAATATCACTGAAACTAACCAATCATCAAAGTTGTTCTCACACCACCTCCAGACACAGGCTGCTTCTAAATTATCAATGATATTTTTATAGACTGAAAAACTTCTATGATTTAGAATTTATTTAGCAAGAGTACAATTAGTTAAGGTTATATTTAACACAAAAGTAAATATAATGAAATTGGTGGGAAGGGACTCAACATAAATTGAAGGAAGAATCATGGCTACAGACGTCTGTGGTTGTAAATGCAGCAAAGACAATATTAGATTTCAAAATTATAAAAGCCATGAGAGAAAGCAGTGAGGAGTCTGCTTATTCACAGATCCTGCAGAACTCTCTGTATGACCTGACCTCTTCTCCAGTCTAAAAACTTCCTTTTTTATCTTTTTTCCTGCACTGCTTCATGTGAGAGTGTCTTGGTGGGCTTGCTATGATCAGATTATTAATTTAGGCAAACCAGAGTGTACAGGGTGTTGCAGCTGGCTTCCTCAGAAACCCGACCTACTTAAGACTCATCAGTTGTAAAGAAGAGGAATTACAAATATGGAATGAAAGGAAGAGGCATCTAGATAAAATGTTTAATTTATTGGGCATGAATGACATATGCCAGTGTTTTTAAAATAATGCAATAGGAGCACAGCAGCTTTCATGCCACTAATGGGATATAAAGCTCCTTTTTACCTGACGATATTTGCATCTATGCCTTGTCCATACCTTTTAAGTAGCTTACCTGCAAGCTGGATTGATAATTAAAGGCCTTAATCAAGACACCGAGTGTCTTTCTTCACTTGTGTTCCTCTCTATATGACAAAAATATACATATAAAAGATCCTCTGGTATATAATTTTGTCTGAAGGAACAGAGAACACTACTTTAAGGGAGTCTTGTACATTTAAAAGTCTACAGTAGATGGACCTGGCTCACTTTATTTGGATTTTCGTTCTTATTAGATACACTACACTCTCAAGCCACTTGTTATCTCTCTTTCTCAATTTAAACTGTCCTTCCGCATTTTGTCTCCCTAAAAGGAGAGACAGCTATCAAGAATATAATTTATAATGTGGTCTTTGGCTGAACCAAGGAAGATTGCTCAGTACAGCTGGTGATCCATCTGTACAATTAGTCATTCAAGATTAAATAAGTGATGAACATTTTAGAGAGAACAATGGTTTTAAGTCTTGCCCCAGGATTTTTCTATGTGGAATGCACTCATCATGAGATACAAAAGATCAAAGATGACAAAGGAAGAGGTATGCATGTTTTTTTCCTGTATTCAGAATCTTCTAATGGCTGAAAAAGAAACATACTTCATATATAAAGGCAAGAACATATTGCTAGTGTACTTGCAAACTTAGCAGTCCAATAAAATTACTAGTAGTGATGGTAGTAGTAGTATTACAGAAAGTGCATATGGATAGTTGTGTTGGTTTTGCATGGCCTGTTTTTTGGTAACTGGGGCCACAGAGGTGGCTTCTGTGAGAATCTGTTGGAAGCTTCCACCATGTCCAGTAGACCCAAATCCTGATGGGCCAGTTAGAGATGTTGGTAACACCTCTGTGATAATATATTTAAGAAGAAAATCAAAACAAAGTCACAGGTTTTTCTTTTATCCAGAGAAGAGGAGGAGGTGAGAACATGTGAGGGAAACAACATGGAGATACCAGGACTGGTGCAGAAGGAGGGGCAGGAGGTGCTCCAGGTGCCAGAGCTGAGATTCCTCTGCAGACTGTGGTGAGACCATGGTGAGACAGCTGTGCCCCTGCAGCCCATGGGGGATGCAGAGATCCACCCACAGTCGATGGATGCTCATGCTGGAGCAGGTGGATGGCTGGAGGAGTGGGAGAACCAGTGGAGAGAGGGGGTCCATGCTTCCAGTCTAGAGCAGCCTGTCCTTGGAGGACTGTGCCCTGTGAAGAGTGACCCCCACTGCAGCAGTTTTGGGAGGACAGTGTGGGAGGAGCTCATGCTGCAGTGGTTTTGGGAGGACTGCTGCTTATGAGAGTTGACCCATGCTGAAGAAGTTCATGGAGAACTGTCTCCTGTGGGAAGGGACCTCACAGTGTATCAGGGTAAGAACTTCTCTCCTGTAACAGTAGAAGAACTCAGGTGATGGACTGACCAAAACCCTCACTCCTGTCTCCCTGTGCTGTCAGTGGAAAGGAGGGAGGGGTTGGGGGAAGAGCTTAAGGGTTTTTAAGAGCTTATTTCACTACTTAGTTTTAGTTTTCATTATCCTTCTGTCATTTAGTTGGTAAGATATTTTTTTGTACCTTTAAGTTGAGACCTTGGAGTTTTCTCCAGGTCCTTATCTCAACTCATGAACCCTTTGTTTAAATTTTTCTTTCCTCTACCCAGCTGAAGCAGGGGAGGGTGAATGAGTGGCTTTTGCAGGTACCTGGCATTTGGCCAGCGTCAAACCATGAGAACAATAATTAACAATGTCACTACTCATTAAAATTATTAAAATTTTCATTCATAAAGTTTCATATCCACATTTAGTGTATTTATTTCATGCCATTTAAATGAATAATCTGAACACAGTAAAGCCTGCCCTTCCCTGTCCTCTGCTTGCAAAGTCAAGGGCACTGGTCTGAGTGGGATTGGATGCACTGCTTTGGTCTGTCTCAGCAGGTGAAGGGTTCCTCAAGTTGATAGCGTGTCAAGTCCTTTGCTGGGGATGTGATGGCTTCTTATTCCTCAACATAAAGTCTTCTTATAGGGCTGCTTTAAAATGCTTGGCAGCATGCTCTTAACACCTTGCACTTTCTTTTTTAGTTTGTAAGCTTACATCATACACGAGTTCCTTATTTGTTATGCATTTTATGTCTTTTATATGTTTTTGTTTTGTTCTGTTTGGTACCCTTGAAACTGATTTTGCTCAGCTCCAAGCCTGCATTTGTTTCACAGACTATTGGAAAATTTTTTATAGCCATGATATTCCTGATGTCAGCCTATGTCTCATTTCTTATAATTCCATCTCTGCCCTGCAGCTTATATGCCTACCTTTCAAGTCTTCAGCTCTCATACCAAACTGAAATTTCTCTGCATTGCGTTGTTGTGTTAAAATCAGTATCCCTGTGGACCTCTACCACTTTGGGTCTACATTAAGGTTTTTATGGAAAAGGAAATCAGATTATTTTATAATTTCATTATTATGGGATAAAGAAAATAGTGATTTATTTAAATAAAAGGAATAATTGTTGCTAGTTTCTGCATTTACTGCACGAAAATATCTCTAGTTTCAGAAATAAACTAAATCTTGAGATAAATACAGTATATTCAGAAGTATTCCAGGTAATAGTTTTTCAACTTTTGCATGTCTTGATGAAGTTAACAGAAAGTAAAATATTTCAATCAAATCCTTTTGAACAAGTCTGTAAGCACAAATCCTGCAACTGAAAGAAATAATTATTGTACCATGATTTACAAGTGAAGTGAATTTTTTTTTGTGAGGAAATCTACACAAACTGTCATTTTCAACAAACTTAGTGCAGTCCATTACTGCTAATGACTTCCTCACTGCTTTTCTGTGTGCTCAATATAATCAAGAAAATGTATTATGTCATTCTTAATGCCAGAGGTAAAAAAGGTTGGATTGTTTCTTCCCCTCCAGTACTATCAAAGAACCAACTGCACAGACATTTTTGAACAAGAAATTTTTGTTACAGAAGGAGAATCTTACTATGGTATCACCCATTTATCTTCTAACACAACAAGAAAAGAGAAATATTTTCTATACATCACCTGAATGTCACATCTATGAAGTAAGAAGGTGACTTTTGCACTGCATATATTTTCTACCTTTAAAAACACACTAAACCTCAAGAAAAAAAAAATGGACATTTTAAAATCGAACAGTACATACTCTATTGAAACACAAACTAATTCTTTCTTGCAATAACACTGTCATTTATATTAGATTTATTGATTGACTTGGGCCCCCAGTAGTACTGGGACTGGGAAGGATTCTGGTTTGTATGAGAAAGGCGAGTCTCACTGTTTTTAAGGATTTCTTGTATGCCTAATATTTCCACATGCTTTCACAGTTACCTTCACACTTCTCCATCCAAACATGAAAACCCTGATGAATATGTATCTATATTTATAAATATTCCAGCTCATGAAAGAGGGCTAAGTGAAGGCAAGCTTATAGATAGGGAAAGGCTATAGAGATTTTCCAGAGAGTTCAAGGAGGTAATCAGAGGACAATCAACTGTAGGAATAGGACAACAACAGGAAACCTTGTGTAAAACAGTAAAACAATTAATTTGTGTACTTACAACTGGACAATGAAGAAAAACCTCATCTAGTAAAATACAGCAGAAAAGCAAAAAAAGAGCAAAACTCCTTGAGCGCCCTGTCTTTCAAAAATATATAAAAATATAACTTGATTTTTGCCTTGGTGTTTTCCTGGGAACACTGACATGTGAGTTACTCATATAAAAGATGTTTGTCTCTGGTATTTCAAACCTGATGGCTTTTGCAGTAAATCTTGATGAAAACTGGTATCCTTGAGGCAAATTCATCACTAATGCTTGCAAAAGTAATTTCATGACATATTGTGTTGCATGCCTGACTAATCCCAGGGGATGAATATTCATGGTAGTTATGAGATAGACTCTTCTAAACTCTTGGAGTTCCACATTGGCACCAGGCATCACAGCAGCTTCACAGATCATTTTGTTCAGCTAGAAATAATCTGCTGTTATGTCTTCAAAATAAGGTGGTTTTATTTTTATCACAAGGGTCACCAATCCCTCTGTTGAAACCTAGCATTGCTGCTCAGCCAGAGACATATTCAGTTTACCAAAGAACTGCTAGAAATAGCAAAGCCTAACTGAACGAAACAGTCCTGCCACCTCTGAAACCCCAAAAAGGAGGATAAATCTATCACCTATGAAGTTTGTAGTCATACACCAGTAGTATTCATTTGTAAGCTGCAATAACTGCAGATACATTAGCATAAACAAAATGAAAAACGGTAATTGGGAGGCAAAAATAGATTAATTTGAGACTCCTTCATTAAGGACCCAGAGGAATCAGAGGTAGAAGGAGATTGTTATATTTTGCATTAATTTCCCTCCTATATAACACTCTCTAATGAATTCTACAGCCAAAATTTTAATGAATATCCACAAGTCTTCTACTTTTCCATATAGGAGAAAAAAAATCATAGTAGAAATTTTCAGCAGAAAACAGAACTTGTGATGCCAAAAACCTGAGGATATAGAATTTTATGTAGAATTAATTTGTTTATAAACCAAATAAGAGGACATTCTACAGCTTAATTCCTAACAATATATCTCAAAATCATCTGGGTGGCCTCACAATACATGAAGAATGAAGAAAAGGTATAGATGAAAATGTGCATGAAATAAAAATGGCTTTTGAAGTTTTGTATCTTTACAAAAACTTACTGCTGTATCTGGGTTGTGAAATGGGCCCACTGCATCTGCATCTTACTGCTCCTTAAACCAAAAACTACAAAGCAGTCATAGCCCAAGTGATGCAACCCACCTGGGAAGCACAGAGTAAGGATACAAGGGAATACTAGTATCAAACCTGTACTTTCACATAAAATATAATACATGATGGAGAACAAAGGACTATGAAAACTAATATGAAGATATTCTCAAAACCATAACACGTAGGAGAGAATGGCAAACCAGCAGTCAGCAGTCTGTGGCAGATCTGACAAACCTGAATAAGATAGAGGGAAGGAGTTAATCTACATGGCATCTAAGAAAACATTACAAGTGACTGGTGAGGTGGAGTGAAGAGAAGACAATAATAACATACCTCGCCTTCCTCAAGGAGCAACGCAGCACCAAGAAACATCAGGAAAGCACTAGAATTGAGAAAAAAGTTGAAGTTCTTGCACAACACATGGTTTATGCTGGCAGGCATGCTTAATTGCACATCTTACAGCTGTTGATAACAAAGTCACTGTTGCTCTGATCATGCCTAAGCGTAGCATATATTTCATTGTCCATCTTCAAGAGAGCAAACTACTGAGGAGATCAAATGTATTCCTTCAATGCACCAGCTGAACTGGTGAGTGGGAGCACTGTCAATATGTGAGAGCCAAGAATTAAAGGTTTTATCTTCGTCTTAGTGCTCTTTGCAAGACATAATGTGAAGAAATTTTTGCTTAAATTTCTTTCAATTTATGCTTCTCGTCATAAGATTAAAGATTTTTTGGAATGCTTCTAAGAATGGTTACCCATTCAAAATAAATCTATTTGAATCTTTTTAAATTTTAAAACAATATTGTGAATGCAAGTAAAAATTATTAAAATTACAACTTTTAAAAATATTTATAACTAAAATAAATTTTTCACATTACCAAACTAAATCCTTTTTTTTTTTAATTCTCTTCCACAGATTTGTACTACCCCACTTTTTTAGTCAGATTCCTACTGGAAAATCCGGCACTTGAAAATGGTGTAAATCTGACTATCAATATGGATTTTTAAATTTGTTGTTTCTTCTTCCCTTCTATGATCAATAGTTATTCTATAATTTTTGTGCCTCCATCATGTTCTCTTGTTCTTTGTAGGTTTGTTAATATTCTGAAAGATAAAAATTTAATATTAAATACCCAAACATTATTCATAATTGCTAGATTTTTATTTTATTTGTTCTTTGGTAGGCAACATCAAGTTGCCAGACAATGATTTTCAGTTAAAAGAAAATATGCTTTTCACTCTCCTTTAGCTTGAATGGTTTGATTCTCTAAAGGAAGTCTTTGCCTCTACGCTTTTCCACATACATATGGCTAAAATGGGTATTTGAAGTACCAGATGTTGAAAACATGCATCTCCCATTAAACTCACTTGATACTTCTGTTTAAATTAATCATTAAAAACATATTTCAATTCTCTGTGGCATCTTGCTGTTTTGCATCCTGTTTCTGTAGTTTTCCATCCTGCTATTATAAATCCTTTGAATAATAGCTAGCAGGAGCCATGACTGCACTAATGTGTGATGCAGAATATCAAGAATTAGGCTGGGAAATGAAAGACAGTAAATAAGCCTCTTAGCTAGGCTCCCTTTCCCATGAAAGGTTGGACTACAAGATCTTTTGGGGTCCTATCCAGCCTGGGCTGTTCTGTGATTCTATGATTCCATAATTACACAGTGTCTGGCATCACACAAAGCCAAGTTTCAGCTGGTGTGCTTCCACTGACTTTCACTGGAGATAATGAGGCCGAGTAAGCCCTTTGGGAGCCAAAAAGGCTTCATGTGTGGAGCAACTTCTAGATTCTGCTCCATGACTGAGACTTACAGGCCCAATTTCATGCAGACAAGATTCACTGAAATCACTATTATTATTATTATTAATAATATATAAGGAGGGAAGGAAAATAACAATGCATGTTTGCTGTGAATAAGCATCTCCTTTTTTATGATGCCTGCATACCTTTAACTCATTATACTATTTTTATCATTCTAAAATCATTCTGTGTTAATTAGTTAATTCACTAGCATGAAGAGTAATTTTAACACTTTGAAAATTGATTTTACTCATGTTTAAATCCCTGATAAAGCAGATCCATATCTAAATGCAATTATGCTTTCAATTTCTTTGCAATTAATTTTCAGCTGAATTTTGCCTGTCCACTCAAACACACATATTTATACAACATAGTTGTCTTTGAATATGTCAATATTTCTTGAAATTAAACTGATTGGTAAAACCAGAAAGATAAAGGATATTTAGTGATTTGTTCCATTTAATTTTTTTTTTATTTCTTCCTCCCAGCCCCCCCGATAATATTGATGTTTAAAGTAGAACATATAGAAAAGCTTTTGAAAACATGTCAGAGCTTTTAAGATTTGGTTCTAATTTCAAAATAGGATTATGTTTTTAAACAAGGTCTGGTAGAAGTCTCCAGCTCTAAGGAAATCAAAATCACTAGCTTAATTTAAGGAGGAGCTAGCAGAGTCTTGAGCAGTTAAAGGTTTAAAGCTCTGAACAAATTAAAATAAGTGCCATCCAACTGCAGAGAGGTATTATTTAAATCATGGTTCTTAGGCTCAGCTTTCTACTGTTTTTTTCCAATATGTGAAACTCTCAATAATTTAGAGTCAGTAAACAAATGCATATCTGGGGGTGCATCAGTTAAACTGCCTGGGTTAACTGATGTACCCCCTAGGATGTCTAGGAAAACATTTATTACCCTTAATCTGTTTTCTTCCTAGATAAAGGTGAAAAATGCCTTGTGTGAGATTACTCTGCAATATTTCTCCTTTTCTTTCTTGTCACTGTAACTGACAATTTACTACAGTGAGTTTGCTGATAATCTAGAAATTGCTCCCTTTCTCTGTCCTCCCCCCTCACCAAATTAAAGTTGGTCACATCAATCAAGATTATTTTTATTGGTTGGAATTAAGGCAGTAGCAGGTTAAAGAGCTTAAAAGGGACAAAAATAGCAAAGACTTTGGTGGTTGAAAAATGCTCCTCTCAATTTGGAGCTTAGCGCATAGAAGGTTTTAACATGAGAAAACCCTCGTACGGAAGGGTTGCAGTATAACAGCTGTCTCAGAGCTCTGTTATTGTGCTCTACAGAGAAAACACTAATAACTGCTTTTCGAATAACCTAGGATAATATGATTTTGAAAGCTCTTTACACCCCAAAATATGAAAATAATTCCAAAATTGATTTGCTAGTGTTATTTAATGCCATTAAAATCCATACATCTGCCAGTTTTATAATAGTTACTTTTCAGAATAGAAAACACTTTATAATTTGGAGTCTTTTAAAAGTATATTTCTATATCTGTAATAAGCTCTTGATATTCATATTTATCTGTCAGTTTTGTGAGACATAGTTGCTCATGTTTCTTGCTGGTCTGTATTCACTATATTTGCTGCAAACTTGCCAGAGCATTAGGCCATCATTTTTTTAATCTAGTCTATGCTTGAAGTTGTCCAAACCAAAACTATGTTAAGCTGCTATAAGGTTAAAAAAGTAGACTAAGGGGTCATGAAGAGGTGACAGAAAAAAGCTTGTTCTTAGCAGTACTCATATGTCAAGCCATCATCCATAATTTTAGTTCAGTGTTAGAATATGTAGAGCAGGAATAAATCTCTCCAAGAACACACGTAATGATTGGATTTGTCAATCTCTCATTTATGTAATTTTTAATGTCAGAGCTAGATCACTTGGTAATAAAATTCTGTATTGAAACTAAGTAGAACTGAATTAATAAGGTAAATTAATAGAACCTAATGCATAGACATACATAGCAGACCTGTTTCCCCAAATTAAATATGCTGCAAATCTCACATATTCTTACAGAATAGCCATTAATGCTGAAACACAAGAAATTCTTCAATGCATTCTTCTATTATCACAAAGCATATTTTTGTTCTTAATCAGTTAATGCAAAATACAAACATATTCTTATAAAAGATGAGAAGATTGAGCAAAAGATGGTCACGGGTTTGTTTACACAGCAGTGAACCTGCTGACAACATGTGGGGTACCTGTCTCAAAGGGAAAAAATGGATATTTGCTCAGGAGTTCACAAACCACTGAGGCAGTGGAGATCTGTGTGGCAGCAGGGATGCAGGCTGTTAGAAACCACAAACACACTGGAGAACTGTCACGCAGGAATTAGAATTTCTTCACCAAAAAGGGTGCCAGGATTGATAACCCAACTGAAGAGCATGCACCCCATGCACCCACCACGGGCAGCAAACAGGAGGAGCTAAAAGCTGTGGTGCACCAGAAGAGATATGCTTAATTGCCATCACGGAGAGTGACAGTGCTACTTGGACAGCTAAAGTGCTGCAATGGATGGCTGTAAACTTTTCAGAAGGGATTGGGAAGGAAGGGGAGGTGGTGGAATAGCCCTGTATGTTAGTGAGTGCCTAATTTTCTGAAGTTTGTTGGTGGTATTACTGGTAAAAATCAGGGATAAGAATAACATGGAAAATGATAGAGTTTTCTGCTCTAGGGGAAGTAAGGAGGGGAAAAAGCAGGGCTGGGACTTCTGGAGGGTAGACATTTGCCTTTCCGGAGCATTGGCCATGACAATCACTTGGGAGGCAGTTTGGTAAGGCAAAGGGGTCCTGGAAGGCTGGACATACTTCCAGAAGGAAATCTTAAACATGCAGGAACAGGCCATCCCCATGTGCCTAAAAACCAACTGATAGGGAAGACCAATCAGGCAGAATAGAGAAATTTGACTAGAGACTATCACTTCTGGAAGAAGAGAGACATCACTCAGGAGGAGTACAAGAATCTTGTGAGCTGTGCAGGGAGAAAACTAGCAGAGTCAAAGCCC
>VRYO01001463.1:95203246-95246886 GCA_009812075.1 Sialia sialis | reverse complement strand
AAAAAAAAAAAAAAAAAAAAAAGAGGAGACATTTTTTTATAAATATATTAGCAACAAATGAAAGGCTAAGGAGAATGTCCACCCTCTAATGGAAATGTGAGGAAAAGTACCATATCTTCACAACCATAAAGCACACCAGATTATAAGGCGCACTGCCAGTTTCTGATCAAATTTTAGGATTTTCAGGGCACCTTATAGTCATGAAAATATGGTAGTCATGCAGGATGAGCAAAAGGCTGATGTACTTAAAGCCTTCATTGCCTCAGCCTTTCACAGCAAGAACAGTTGTCCTCAGAGCATCCAGTCTCCTGAGCCAGAAGACAGGAACAATGAATGGAATGAGGGCCCAAAATCCAAGGTCAAATGGCCATTGGCCTGCTAAACCACTTAGCCATGCACAGGTGTGCAGGGAGGGATGCGATCTACCCAGGGGTACTGAGGGAGCTGACAGAAGACTCATAGAGACACTTTCCCTCGTTTATCAGCACTCCTGGCTGCCTGGGGAGGTCAGCAAGTGTGACAACCATCTACAAGGAGGCCTGGAAAGAAGATGTAGGCAAGGCCTGTCAGCCTGGAAAAAAGGGAGATTAGGGGAGACCTGATTTCTCTCTGCTCAACTGCCTGAAAGGAGATGAAGGAAATGTGGCATTTAGCCTCTTCTCCCAGGTAAAAAGCAACAAGGAAAGAGGAAATTCCCTCAGTTGCACCAGAGGACTTTTAGATTAAATTTTAGGAAAAAAACATTGGAGCAGGTTGCCTAGAGAAGTGGTGAAATTATCATCCCTGGAAATATTTTAAAAATATGTGAATGTGATACTTGAGGACATAGTTTTGTGCCGAATATATCAGTTCTGGGTTAACTGTTGCTCTTGATGATATGAAAGGCCTTTTACAACCATAATGATGCTATAATTCTATGACTGTGATGTTTGTGTTTCAGTAGCAGTGGTTATAGATTCCTGAAATGTCTAAAATAACTACCCTAGAATATCCTTCCAACTTTTCCCTCCCAGACACAAGACAGGGATATATTTTTTTTAGTATGTGTATAGTTGTACATACAAACATATTTTTATTCTTTGTATGTCACATAATGATGATAAAGATCATCAGTCCTGCTATAATTCTCCTTGATGTGATCGACACAACAAACCGTAGGCTCAATATCAGGTGCAGGGAAGTGTAAGCAAAGTAGTTTTCTACTGCAAATATCTTACCCTAACTTGTGATTGTAGTAATTAATGATAAATAAAGTTCCTTTAAAAATATATTTTCAAGCCAAATCCAATCTCTCTTGCTTATTTGTGCTATCCAAGACCCAAATACTTCAATCCCTTGTTCCAGATCTCCCTCATACTTCTCTTGCCTCTATCTAGTTCTACAAACATGCTCAACTATCCCTCATTTCCAAATCACTCTTATCAGCATATTCTGTATTTCCTTCCATGCTGGAATAACTTTGTCAGTGTGTTACTGTTTAATACAGAGAAGAAAACCATCCAGTATTTCACAAATGAGCAAGCATAGAATTAGTAATTATGTGGAAACAGGATTTCACAAAGCATGGGACATTTCTCCATCCCATAAATACAGTAATTTCACTATTATAAGCCGCACCTTTTCATGGATGAATCCAGCCTACGCCAGTAGTGCGGCTAATCATCAGATGCGGCTTGTTTATGGACAAATCCCAGTGAAATGTCAACCCGGAAGTGAGAGCCAGCCAGGGAAAGAGCTGCCGTGGAGCCGCTGCCGGGTGGGCCGTGAGCCGGAGCCACTGGCGAGCGGGCAACGGGCCACCGCTGGATTGGCGAGGCCAGCCCGGCTTTGCCGCCTTCGCACGAGCGAACGAGCTGCCTTTGCTGCGTTCGCACGGGTGAGCGAGCCGCCTTCGCAGCGGCCAGCGCACTGCCACTGGCGCCGCCTCCCTTGGAGCGGACGAGTGAGCGCTGCTGCCACCACTTCCCTTCACAAGGGCAAGTGAGCTCCGCCTGCGCCACTTCCCTTTGCACGGGCGAGCGGGCACCGCTGCATCCCTTCGCGTGGGCGAGCGAGCGCCACTCCCAGCACTCCCCACCGCTTCCGCTCCCAGCGCTCCCCGGCACTCCCCGTTGCTCCTGCTGACTGCCACTCCTGGTGTTGCCCCCTCCCGCTGGTAGCCGACTCCTCCCAGCGTGGCCCTGGCGCTGCCTGGCCCCCTACCGTGCAGGGGAAAAAAAAAAGCGGCTTATAATCATGAAATTACTGTAAATATCCAACCAAGCACAAAAATTTAATCTAGAAAAAGACATCCCTTTCCAATTTATATTGCACTTCAATTCATGAACTAGTATTGTCTCCACACAAGATTTTGGGCCCCACCAGAAACAAAAACATAATTGTGTCCAAATATCCATAACAAGATGAGTCTTAAAAGAAGCCACTTAACATTAAACAGATCATTGTGAAAAGGTGCTTCACTTTTTACTTCAGCTAAGTGGCCAACAGCTGATATAAATTGCAGTTGTCTGCTTTTACAAGCTAGGTGAGGTAACCTGGCTCTTCCAAAACTTGGAAATTATTGCTATAGATTCTGTAACAACAACAAAGTTCTAAAAACACCATGAGAGGTAATACAGTATTGGATTCTTATATGTTCAGTCTATTTCTCTTCTTATTCTTTTATTTGTTTTTTTTAAGGGATTACAAAAATTAATTAATTTCACAGAACCATCATACATTGTATATACTGAAACTTCTTGAAAACAAGAAGGAAAGAGGTTAATACTTCTTGTTGAAGTATGTAAAATTGCTTCTGAGGAGGTCATCGTTCTGACAAATCATTGTATCTAATCTAACATTGCCCTCTATCCTCTAGTTTTGATCAAATTTGTTCCTAGCCCACATAATCAATAGACTTAAGTCATGAATGAATTCTAGGTATTTTGTGCCCTTGCCTGTATAACCTTTGAAATTTGAAAAATAAGTTGATGTAAATTAGATAAGAATGTTCTTCTGCAATGTTGTTAGTTTGTGTCATTAGGTGAAGCAGCAGGATGGCATTAAATGGGAGCAAAGAAGCAAAAATAGCACAAGCAAAAAAATTAAGACAGTGACAAGAAGAGACAAGCCTTTCCCAACAAGTCTTAAAATATCAATGTCATGTTTAACCAAACAGCACTCAAAGGCAAACCAAACTCTCTTGCAAGTATTGCCTAATGCTTTTCTCAAACTCCCTTGTTAATGACTATTAGCCTGTATCAATCAAGTAAAAATGTTCTCATTTTGTGAAGTGCAGTTGCTGAACATCAAATGAATATATTTCTACTGCAACAGATAGTAGAACACAGATACTGGATTATAGCAGATGCTAGAAATGGAAATTTCAATCGTATTTGCCACCAACGCTTCTTATAATAATTCTTCTGTAGTTGTTAACTAGCTTACGCCATAAATTAATGATTCATTAATAGGAAATAGTGTTAGAATAATAAATTAAAAGGAAAACTAATAAACTTAAAGGTTGCTCATGCAGACACCATTAGTCTTGCAGACTTTCTCAGGGCCATAACATGTACAGTTTTAAACCATGAGTACTGGTGTAAAGGATAAAAAAAAAGAACTATAAGTTTGATATTACTGGAAACAAGGAGTGTGGTGCTCTCTGTATCCCGCTATATACCTTTTTTCATTTAATAAACCATTTCAGAAGTCTCTGGGACAGCTTGCTTTAAGGATTACACACATCTATACCGGCTGAGAGCCTGGTTCTACAGCTCTGAGCCTACATTTTTATAGACATTCACATGTGGTTACTTTAAAAAAACTCATCTACAGAAGCAGCACTTTTCCAGCTCTCACCACTCCTGTTACTGTGCTGCCAATTTCCAAGGCTCTCTCAGATGTCTGGAGATTTATTAGATGAGAAGGAATTGTAGCATTGTGAAGTCTAAGAGATCTGACCAGCACAGATTAAGTAAAATCCCTTAGAGAACAAGAAAGATCTACTGCATAATTAAAGAAGTGTGATGATCTTAGCAGAAGCATAAAAGCAATGCCAGCATCTCTCTTACAAACATTTTTTCTATCTAGGCCCAAAGCATTTTATGCTGAAGGACAGAATTGCCATGTTTGTTTTACAGATTGAGGCATAAAGAAATTACTTTTCAACATCAGCCAGTAGATGAATAGTAGTGCCGCCAAGACTTTGAGGGTCACAATCCGTGGTTCAGAGTAATCCTAAAGTGCATTCAGTGAAGAGTAGCTATGAATAGAAGTGGAAAAAAAGGAGACAGATATACTTATCAATATATATTCATATGTATTTCCTACTCCTATGCTCATTCCATCCATAGTCATTATGAAGTTTGCTTCCCACAGACACTTTAAATGTATTTGTTCATACCTCCTGGCAGTGGAGACAGAAAATTTCCAAAATATATTTGGGATTGTCACCAAAAAATCAGAAATCAATCCTGAAACTGAGATGACTTAGTTTAGTTTATGGTAAAATATTGTCATGACTCAACACTACTAAAAGTATTATTTTTTATCATGTTTTACTTTTTTGGTAGTCACTACATTTTGGAGACTACCACAGGAAAGGGGATTTTAAGTGCAAAGACAAAAAGAAGCTGTAATATAATTCTTTTCCCATTTAATGCCATATCTAAAACATTGTCTTGTATTTCTCCTACTACAAAAAGAAAAAATAACAAGCAGTCACTTGATTGCCTCTCCGAGAACATTTCTGCATAAGGAATACTGGCAATAGTTGTCTACAGAGAAGAAAACAATTTTTGGTCATTGTTGGCCTAGATTTCAAGGGGTCAGATCCTAGCATTTATTATTGGAATTATCTCATCTTGGTTTGGTGTTATCTGCCAAAAAAATAGAATGTTTGCAGATAATATTTCTTCTAATAAAATATACATCCATTGAGAAAGACCCCTTTTCATCTGTTAAAATTCCCCCTCTTCCTCAGAAAAAAACAATAAAATCTTCATATTCATAGCAAAACTCATGTATTTTTATGACTATTGGTCAAGATCTTGCTGGAGATTCCTATATCACAAGTTTGATTTCAGCAACTTGTAAAATCTTATGTCAAGCAATTCCATATACTAGTAATTAAAAAAATAAAGCTACTAAAAATAGAAACCCCACTACAAGTGGAAAACCCAGCTAACCACACAAATACATGCACAACCACCGGCATACCATTTGCAAACTTTTAGTTGTGCATTAATCACTCTGCCTGTCTGAACTGTGGACAATTAAGACAGCAGCTCCTACTGTAAAGCAGATGAAATCCTCTTAAAGTTGCATATGGCCCTTTAATCTAAGTGCACTGTACAGAGGACTTAGTTCTAGTGCTCACCCCTCGTGAATCAACTTATGCTCTGTAACTGACCTCATTTGGCATCTGTTAGAAACTAAAAGCAAAAGCACCCAGCTGTTCACTTTATTAAAATATACAATTACATAAATAAAATATAAAACTGTAACTATGAATGTAATTCTAATATTTTGTGAATTTAATGCTACTCAGTGGTAATTTTTTTTTTCCTGTGATTTTAATACCTTCTCATCAAAACTTATCCAGCTCCTGGCCCCAGGATTTTCTGCTGTGTTTTCACATTCTGTAATAAGATTCTGTCATGGCACAATGGATTCTTTTTTTACCCCTTCTAAGGGTGAAAGAGCATCAGACAAAGGAATTATTTATTAGTCAGTGTTGTTGAGATATGAAAAAAAAAAGTAATTCATCACTAAGAAAAGCATTCAGCAAGCTCTTTGCCAGTGATTAGAAAAGGGATTTTAGCTTTTTACAGCATTTCTTAAAAGTAGTTTGTCTAAGCTCCCTTGCTTCATACCAAGAATAGTCCTTGTCTTCATTTATTCCCTGAAGCACTGGTCAAAAAAGGAATTATATAAGTGTCTGCAGTTCTTGTCCTGCTACTGGGTAGCTCACCCGTACAAGGAGTCTTCATAGTTTTAGCAAGTAGTCAGATATTTCCCCCTGTAAATAATGGCAGTAGAATACATTTCCAAAATTCAAATTTTGAAGTATCAGGAGAGAAGACACACTTTGAAAAGTAGATGGGATTATGAGGCCGGTAGTAGGACAGAGGAATGACTGTGGCAGAAAAGCCTTAAAAAAGTATATCTAGAACTCATTATTCCCTGTTCAGTGTATAAAAAAAAATCACAAATTTCTATCCACAGATCTCTCTGAAATCACTGGCAAAGTGTGCCCTTTATTGTTGGTCCATATAGACTATTCCTATTAGCTAGTGATATACTGAACTCAGGTAATAATTCTTTTTTTATTCAGTTAAAATGCCAAATCTTTTGAAGAACCATGAAGAAAGAACTCATTGGCAACATGTAATGGAGAAAGTATACAGTGTTGGATTGCTTATTTGCATTGTAGGAAATTGCATACAACAAAAATTATATGCAAACAAGTGTGTATCTTGCAGTACGTTGAAAGAACATAACAACAGTTGCAGAGAGAAATGTTTTTGAAAACTTTAAAATCTCTGTTGACATTACGTCAATGCATATCATATTTTTGGCATAACATTCCTGCCAATATATTGATCAGAATGGTCTCCCTGAGTCTTTTGAGACTGCTGGAATATCTTTTCGCATTTAAAAGGTAGTGTCCCTTTTTGTAAAATATATATGTAATTGTAAAGCCTTGTTTTTTGCTAAGAAGGTACCGCTACAGGAAAGTACAACATGATAAAACATTTATTTTACATATTGCAAGTTACACATACCTGCAGCAGAAGCATCTTTGCAAGTATTTCCGACGTAGTACACAAGTTTCTATACTTTTTTTGTGTGCTGCAAGGGCAAATATCAAACAAAATTTTGAATAAAATATGTGGACTAAACATAGATTATTTCTCTGGATTTGGATAAAATCAAACATATAATAATCAAATTTACTCGTAATTAAATTATGAATGTTTTAGTTGTGAAATCCCCCCAAAATAATGAAGATGAGTTACCAATTAGTTTAATTCTGTTTACCTGTCCTGTTTTGGTATATTTTTTAATTGATGATATAGCTAAGAAAATACAAAATATTCAGTTATACTTTCATTATCCAATGAATTTGCAAAGGAACAGAGATACTGTGAAGACAGATACTCGCAGAGTGGTTTCCCTAGCAACAGGAAGAAGGAATGTGCTGACAATTTCCATACCTTCATCAAATTATGGGTGGTTTACCAACAACATTCATAGATGATAAAGCTGTTGCACTTCAAAACAGAATAATTTAAACTGTGGCTGATGTTTCTTTTATGCCATATTTTCTTTCTCAAATCTCTAAGAAAACATTCTTTGAGAAAGATTGACTGTCTGGTTGAAGATGCTCCAAGGGGAAAAATATTTCAGAAAAATGCTGGGTTATTTGCAGGAAGTTGGACCTTGTCTAAATTTCCAACTTGGTGCTCGAAAGTTATGGAGTCCCATGCATTTCTCCCTGAGGTTCATGGCAGACCACAGACAGATCTGAAGACACTCCACTTTGGCCACAATGGAGAACAAGTGCATTAATTGCACAGAGCATGATGCCAAGATTGAAAAAGAAAGTATTGTTGCAATATCAAATTTATTTGCTTGTCCTCCGTGGCTCCTAAAGACAATCCCATAATTTTTAAATCAGAGCTGGCTTGCAATACATCAGACTGGAGTGAGAAAGCCTTCTCATAAAGAAAAGAATTTTTAATTTCTAAGGATTTTTTGAGTCATTACAGTGAATACTCCCCACTCTTTTTATGTGTAAATACAAAGGGGGAAACTCTTCCTTCTGTGTTGATCTATATCCGTCTATTAATGTTATATTGCTACCATCACTGTTCCATGGGATATTTCACAACATGTCTGGGATCTAGAGAGGTCTTAACCTAAAGAATCTACAGATCCTACAGAAAGTGGTTATAGGAACAAAGTACTGCTCAGAAACAGCCATTTATTGTCAAATAGCTTTTAGCATTTTGTGCTAAGAATACACAAAACTGGCCTGTTGCATCTGCCATGCACTCACATATATTACAGATTCTAGTAGTGAAATGTTAATTCCATACAGAAGTATCATCCTCTGAAAAAACTTCTGCTAATCACTCAAGAATCTTTCCCTGAAACTCCAACCATCTGAACCCAAAAAAAATGAGCTTGAATTCTGTGAAAGCAAATAAGGCTTTGCCATTAATTCATGAAATTATCCTCTTCTACCTGCTGCTATAAAAAGAGTTCATTTCAAATTATCACAGATATAAAAAGGAGGAAAGAATTATAAAGAAAGACTATTCCAAAACATGATGTCATTGTTGCAAAGGTCACAGAATAAGCTTCCCTCTCCCTCTATGGGCTAGACACTCCAATCTGAATTTACCCCACCTAGGCTCTGGCACTTAAATCAGGAATATTCCTTAATTTCCTCTGCAATTAGTGGTGATGTGATATTCTGGTAATTCACATTTTAGATGGGCTGAATCACCTTCTGGAGAGGTCTTTCCCTCCAAGCCATAAGCAAGCTGAGAAACTGCCTCATACAGATTCAATAGTTGCCTCCACCATTTCATGCCTTTCTAAACCTCCACAGATGTAGAAGTTGTGTACATCACACCATTTATGAAACTGGTAACTGTTGAATTGTTTCTGTTTGTATCCTTTTTATGAGGGGAATAATAATAAAGATAATGATAAAGAATATATAAGAATAATATATAAGAGTAATATATAAGAATAATAAGTCGTATAAGAGACAAGATAACAATTTCTGCATTGGAATCATAATTTATGTCTGGAATCTGTTACCTTCAAAGTGGAAGCGGGTGGCATTCAAGGCAGTTATCCCATCAGCATGTTATGTGCTCTGATTTTGACAGCAACCCAATGATGGCATTGCATTTCCAGGACTGGTCTCAGGATGACAGATGGCACCTCCATTGCACAGTCATGTCCTCAAAGAGATTTAAAAAACAAGTGAGTCGTTTTCAAAGATAATGTTGAAGAATAAAATGCGATGATTATTCATACAATTTAGACAATGTAAAGCTGTAGCCAATAGCAGTGAATATTCAGTGGAGCTCAATCTCCCTCTCTGAAACCCCTGAGCAAAACCTACATTTTAAAGTTGAATAACTGTGAGGAGCACCAATATCAGTGTAGAAAATATGTGATGGAATATGACCAGCAAATTGAGATGTTTACTCAGCCCCTTCTGCTGTCCCCGGAATCTGCACTGGTTGAAAGGCTTTTAAAATATGTAGGAGCAGTGTGAAGTGGCCGACTCTAGAATTTCACCCACAAAAATATGGAGTATCTCCATCTTGTTTGAATAAATCCATATATGGCAATTTGATAAATAAGGTAAGAAAGATCCATGAAGAGCCAACACCATATTCAACAATTACTAATTGACAGAGTTGAAAAAGCAATAGGAAGGTCTGGTAAGGGATCATACCTTCAAAACACATGAGACTAAGCAATTTGTCTGTCAATCCCATAGTACAAATCTGTGGAAATATTCAGTGGTAATGAATGCTACTGAATTATACTTTTCTGATTGTTTTGGTAAAAATTTAGAGGACTTGTAAAATTCTTATACAGGAAATATTTTCCAAATTGAACTGAATATTTGCTAAGATACTGACCTGGTCCAGCATGATATACAGAACTAATCAACTAAACACAGGTAGAGGAGTACATGACTTCGTCACACTTTTGAGTGAAATGAGCTAGCTGGTTATCTCTGGGCAGTTCTGTGAGTATAAATATGCCATGAATACTTTTTTCTTTTTTTTTGCCAACAATCTCAACAACATTACAATGACTAATAAATAATTCCTTTGTCTGATTAATACATTTTTAGCATTTTTGCCGAAGAGAATTCTCACCAGTATGAATTAGAAAATCACAATCCTGTGTCTAACAAGTAAGTCTATTTCTCAGTGCTTTCATTCATTTTTAAATTATGAGAAAAAAAGGTCTAAAAGCAACATGTATCAAGAAAAGTAAAGATGAAGTAATATCTTTCCACTTCTTTAGCTTTTAAGATTCAATAATCTTGGTATTTTAAGCTATACATTTCCTAAATAACCAACAGGACTTCAAGCAAGAACAAAACAATATTCTTGTGTCAGCTTCTAGCCAGCAGACCTTTAAAGGGTTGGTATCTTTCACTTCTAATATTGCATCTCTAATAGGAAAAAAAGCAAAACATAGGTAAAACTAGTCAAGACACATATCAAAATAATTATGCTTATTTTCTGGGAGAATTTTAAGAAATGCGTAACTAAACTTCATTGATGCAGAATATCAACCTCTTTGCTAACCATCCATTCCTCTGCACATTCAAGACTCTGCAGAACGAAACTGTCCCACTTTTGTTCACTCATCTAAATGAGATCTCTTAATTAGAAATGGACCCTGCTTTGATTCCCTTGACAGCTAGCCGTAAGAGATATGCCCCTCAGCTGATACTGGATTTTGTTATTAAAAATCTCCTCAAATTTAAAAATGTTTATCACAACCCTGTCCAATATAATTTTCTTAATTGTAAATTAGCAGTGATAATTTAAGTTAGTTCAAAGCAACTTCAAAGCATATAATCCAGATTTTATGGACAAAATCCCTCTTCCAGAGCAGCAAGTAATATTCAATGAATGCAGCTTATACCCTATTCAGTATTGAAATGGAAAATCAGAAAAATTGGAGAACAATTGCAGCAAGTTTTCAAATAAGGCACCAGGGAAGGAACTATAATTCAAAGCAATCTTTGTCATTGATTAAAAAATTAATAACCTAAGAGTACACCTTAACTCATTCTTCATCTCCCCTCCTTTTTATTTTATTCTTACAAAACCTCACAAACACATCAACTAAATCCTCTGTGATGCTTTAGCATTCTAGTAGCCAATCAGTGATGTTGAAGCCATTCAGCTGAAAGTAACAATAATCAAATGAAAATACATTTTCCTCAGGATATTATAAAGATCCCATCCTAAAACTGAAGGACACCCCAAGAGCTGAAGGAGCTCAACAGTGAATAGCAGTGAGGACCTCATGACACACACAAAAATAATGCTAAAAAAGTATGGCTATGACTCCACAGTCAGCTTTGCTCCCCAAGAATAAATAAAAATTTTAAAATCCCATTGCTTCATCTTAGAATGTCCTACATCTCATTGTGTCTGACAATACTTACACTGAAGAAACAAGAATGGTGGAAAAGCATCAGAAAATGTGACTGAGCTGTGTTCCTATATTCTTTACTATTCCCTGCTGAACTGTGTTCCTATATTTACTATTCCCTGCTGAACTGTCTCTGAAGATTTGATTACACTGAACCTCAGCTGATAGGTTCCACAAGCCACCTAACACCAGTAAAAATATAACAGGATAAGCGTCAGAGGAAGGGGATGGATGGATGGATGGATGGATGGATGGATGGATGGATGGATGGATGGATGGAGTGATAACCCCTCTGTGTGTGTGTGCCTTGCCCATATTCCTAATAGCAGATGTTTCACTCAGAGTCTCAAACTCGTCCTTTCCCTCGGTTGAACATCCTGTATTTTTAGACCATGATGATAATTTTCTCCCCATCAACTAAATTGAATACATAGTGAATATACAAATTCCTGTGTGGAGCAATACAAATGAAATTTCATGTGCACATTGCTTCAATTCATAAACTCCTGACATTACTATTAAAGTTCAGTGTACACATAAATTAAAGGTACAAAAAGGATTTGTGATGCAGATCAGAGTATACGTCAAAAGAATCAGAGAAAATCAACTTATTTTCCCAGCCCACCTCATGCCACAATCACTGCCTGAGAAACAACTGGGAAGATGGACATGATTATGAGCACTTACTGGGGTTTAGAGCAGGAGATGAAGACATGATATTCGTACAATATAATAAGCGCTGAAGATAAAAAGTAAAATGCTGTGAAAAATAAGTGATGGTTTAAACCTTGCAAAAGCAGGAGCAACACAGACCAGAGGAGATGTTGTTCTCAATTCTTCTTGAAGTCTTTTCAGATTTTACAGAATGACAAAGAGTACTCCTTATTAAAATATTGTGCAACCTTACTGCAACCAGTGATGTACTGCTGTGGTCCCTTTAAAACCACTGTGGAAATGATGACATTAGTTTTGCTTAATGTTAAAGAGTAACTGGATATTTTCTTTATTCAGAAAGGATGCAAAGCAGAGTCATTCTTTTTCATTTCAGTTTAAAGGAATGTTGACTAGCAGAGCAAGTATTTTTAAAAAAAACCATCAAGCCTTCTCCCCTTCATGCCCCTCTCCAAAATACTGAAAAGAGAATAGTGAAATATACAGAAGTAAAATGTTGAAATAATTCCTTTTTAAGCCATCTTCATTAAGTTTAACAAAGATTTTTCAATTTTAAAATTTGGACAATGATACTACATTGCAAAAGAAGAAATTATTATTAATTAAGATATGCTATTTAAAGTCAAACATAGATTAAATCACCACTCCTTTCTTTTAAGGTCTGCACAAGCATTTCTTTCCTGTATTTTTTCTGGGCTACAAATTTCCTTGAACTACAGGTTTCATGATGAAAATTTGTAACACTTGATTTTGTACCAAAGCTGCAGATACATGAGAGAACATGAAAATCAGCACATGAAGACCTTATCACATACAGTCCTTGTGGGATGTACCAGGTGATGGACCTGCTATATTTGTTTGCACAGTGTAGTATGAGTGAATTGTAAGATATCATTATTCAAAAAAATAAGGATGAACAAAAGAGAGAAGATAGCTCTTTCTTTCTAATGGTGTTTCAATAGAGTGGGGAAAAAAATCAGAGAGAAACAGATGGCACCTCCTTAGAAAATCTATTCATGTGGGAGAAGCATTTACACAACAGACTGAGACAGGCAGAAATGGCACACAGAGCCCATCCAGGATGAGTTCAGCCTGCAACTTTTCTGAGAGGAACAGAGCTTAAGCCTGTGACTGGACAGATACTTGAAACCCCCACCTGCGTTGGCACCTGGTGACACAGAGCCCCACTACAAGATACCACTGCAAGGCACGGCAGAAAAGGCAGGAGCCCAAGTGCCAAGTCCCTGTCACAGCTCTGCATGTCTCCTTCATCAATAGCAGGGCCTCATTATGTGAGACCTAAATTATAGTCACATTAATCTGGTCTTTAGAATAACTTTGGAGCTCTTGCCATATAGCTGCCACAGCTTTTGCAATTGAAGAATCCCAAAGCCCTTGAGAAACCTGCCAAGCAAGAGAGAAAAACACCCTCCGCAACATATCCTTCCTGTCACTGATACCATGGCATGTGCTGGAGGCATGGCATCCTTGGCAGGAAGCTACCACAAAAAAAATCCTCAATCCTCCTTTCACATTGCACACAACACCCTTCCAAGTTGCAAACAAACCCACCAATTAATTTGAAGATGTTTAATTAGATGAATAGTTTAACTATTACCATGACCTTCCCTTATTTGTTACTGTGCTGCTACAAGGCAGACATAAAGACTCAGTAAACAAAGGAAAAGAACAACTTAAATATATGTCTGACCATGTACATACACACATTCTCTTTAGCATAATCTACATTTCTCATAGGCAGTATGACTCCTTTAGTTTTTAGCAATCACAAAAAATGTATGGTTCTTGAAGATGCTTAACTTTTTGCCACACTGTAGACTCCTCAGGTTTATTTTTAAGACAGTGGGTTTTGGCAGACCAAGTCAGAAGTAGAGGAAGAAACTGTATTTCAGCTTTCTTGCTTTGAAGGGAGGTAGCAGGAAGATGCAGAATCTACATGCTCCCACAGAAGTGATGTCCATGGTTTATTTGAAATACAAGATTAATGGTGTCTAGATGCATAACTGGATACCAGACAGCTCATTATCCAAAATTACAGAAGTATCCCTAGAAAATGCATGGTGTTTTAGTGTGAATTGGGACTGTAGAAGGAAATCACCTAATTCCCCCTTACTGTGCTGTCTTTCATATGACAATGGAAGCCCGGAAAATGTGAATTAAATTGATTTCAGATGAAACTAAACCAGAGCACATCTTATCATGCCAATAAGGGCATGATTTGTCATTAAGGCCATATTTGAGTTAATCTGAAGTCAAATCTTTAAAGTACACCTAATGTGGGTATCAGATCTACAGTACTAGTTACTCCACTAATTAATTCTGATTTTGCCATGCTACTTGTTAGTGTGCCACAGCCACAGATTACAAAGCCAATACTGATCTATGGATGTTGTGGACTGATTTAGGCATCAGCCTAAGTAAGAGCAGATCAACTTAGACTGTAAATTCTGTGGGAAGGGAAACAAATTTGTCAGCCATTTGTCCATGGTGTTCTAGTCTTTGAGGGGTTATAAGCATTGATGAAATTGAAACAATGGACAAAGATAGCAAAGGTGAGCAGCAATAGCCTTAAATCTCCCAAAATAAAATATAGATCCATTTTAATGCACTTCTTCAATAAGTTTCAAAAATAACTAAAAACATAATCATGAAAACACTCTTACTTTCCCTTTTGTCCGTACTTCTTTAAGGTAGAATTACCTGAAAAAAGCAATGCTACTACATACTCTTGGGAATCGGTAGGAAAAAGGTCAGAAGAAAAAAAAGATAGAGTTTTTACACTACAATTGCAGATTTGTCAGTGATAAAGCTGATAATACACAAGTGAGAAAGGAAACGGAGTAAAGGGTCTCACTCCATTCCTCTAGACATATTTCTAGGATTGATTTTTAAATTACCCTTTTTATTTTTATTTTTTTAGGCAAAGAGCTACAGATGGGGAGAACCCTCTCAAAATTTTTAAAGGTTTGAGAAAGCACCCACACTACAATCTTCTTCAGTTAAATGAGTCAAGATGTCCAAAAGACCTAAAAGTTAATCAGATTTAGGCAATTTAATACCAAATCTCCTGAAATATCTTCTAAGTTTCCCTTTAATTTTATCAGTCAGTGGGAGTTCAAAACATGCATGCATTAACAAAATAATGCATAATCCCATTTGCAATTGTCTTTGTTGTCTTAGTGAGGTAAATAGTAGATGTTAAATGGCTTTTAGTTATACAGTTATTGTTATATTTCTTGGTTTTCCTCATTACTTGACTTATTTTGAATAAAACAATGAACTTGAATTTTATTGATTTAAAAGCCACCTATGATACAAAATACATTTGTAGCTAGCACTCTTTTTAGGAATTTCAGTTTGCTAATTCTATAACTCTTTTAACAATAAACCTTTTTTTAAATTATTCCCAAGTGTTTTTGGAAAATGTAAAATTTATTTGACTTGGTTTCAAATTATTTCAACATTTTAAAAATAAATTTACATGTCTTTAAGTGTCTAGTATTGGGGTTTTTTTGGCCCTGAGAAATATGTCTGGGACAAGCAGCAGCTTGATGCTGTCCTGTTATTTTAAAAATACCATCTGATTTGGATCAGCAGTGGTGACCAAAACTACTAGAAAATTTCAAAACACTGAAAAATTCTAGTGTATTTTTTTTCCCCTATCTGCTCATATCGTGATTTTAGTGTAAGAACACCAGTTTGTCTGGATAATAAATTCAATAGAACATTTTCAAGTGAATTCAGTGGTATTGGACAAGATTCTACTTGTATGCAATACATCCTCTACAAGCAAATTGAATTCCACTAAAATTTTATACTACTGAAACAAACAACAACAGATACAAATTATGAGAAAAGTTCTTAGCCAGACTGAGAGTGGATAAGAAATTCTGTTTCAGAGTGAGCGTATAAATCTCTCCTCTTCTAAGGTCAATGGAAGACCTTTGGCAGGCTTCAACTGGACCAGGATCAGTCCTCTTTTTTTTTGTTTCTCAAAGGTGTTCTGAGTTAAGCTACCCTGAATATATCTTCTCCTCATCCACTGTAGTGAGAGAAACAAAGCTTTTGCTTTTCTATTTTTAATAAACTGAAACCTAAACATAAATATCTGCCACTTATAAACTTATATTCTGCTGAATGTAAACAAATACACACTAAATTTTTTTCATTGTAGCTGTGGTTGGAAATAAACTCCCATAGTGATAAGATCAATGTGGGAAGATTTAGTTCAGAACCAATGCTGGGTTATACTTCCTTGGGATAAATGATTTAAAATGGAAATGCCAACAAAACTTAAACTACACTATCGCTGTGTAACTCTATTGCTATAATAAGGCTTCATTTGATTTTTCTTGAGAGGTATAATAAGATTAAGGCATAATCATAATTTCCTCTATAACAAAAGATAAACTACTTCTCATTGATCTCTCAGAAACCAGACCAATCTTCAGATATTAAATAGTCATTTGCAGCAGCAACAGGTATATTATCATTCCAATAACACAATGTCAATGGCACTCTGATTTTCAGAGACACATACTGTAGTGGTCTCTTGAGAAGCCTGATTAAACTCCTGACCCTGACAATAGGGAATAACAAGAATTAACCAGTTGCTTGAGGGATATTTTATGGATTTTGTTTCCATTTGTATTGATTTATATAATCCCTCCCAACAGGCTTATTGGCTTTTGTTAAGTGGGTAGCAAAGCTACATGGATTGAATGAGAACCTTTCTTAACATTTTTTTTTCCTGTTGCGGTTGTGACTTTTAGAGCAAGGTAAAAGTTGCTTCAGAATTCTTTTGTTTGCACCTTTCAATAAATTAATTCAATCCTTACTAATGTGTTTACTGTGTAGGCAGAATATCTTTTTTAATTAGATTAGAGGAAAGGTATATAACTGGGTAGTAATACTGAATATGTAATTCCAATCTGTCCTTGTCAAGTTCTTAGGATAATTTTTTATGTTTAGAAATTGCTATTAAAATTCCAGTGGTGCTAATGAGTGCAAATATAAAAATGTCCATTACTTGTTAACTCATGGACCAAATATTTTATAACATGAATATTCAAGAAAACAAACAAGAGTACAAAAGAATTTCTACCCCAGCTTGGAAAGAAAAGTCACTGCAGTTAGCAGGGAAAATGATCTACAAGCGACTGGTACAACTTCAGCTTTTACATTATTTACAGTAATTTTCAACAAAAACAACTTGCCAGTGATCATACAGGAAGCTTAAGAAAACCACCAGAATTAAACACAAATTTGTTATATCTCCTGGCAGCACTGTAATGACAAGAACATCTTCCTCTGTTCTATCCTATCAGGTAAGATATTAAGATATTTCCATCATAACATCAACTATCTAACTGAATAAGACACCAAGAAACATGTATAACTCTTTGAGCTTGTATTAAAATTTCAGTGTAACAAAATCATGTGTAATTTCATTACTGTAATTTAAAAATCAACCTGCAGAAAGGCAGCCCTGAAAAGAAAAGTTTTCTTGGATCCTGCAGCATTTATGTATTCAGAGGATATTACACACCCTAACTTGGTTAAGAAGCAGTAGAGATCTGACTTTTAAATGTCAAACATAATGTTAGTCCTCTCCTAAGCAGTTCACATATAAAATAAAGTGAAATCACTGTTAAAACTCATTTCCAAGTGAAACTGACCAGATGTCTCAACCTAAAAAAAAAGGAAGCCTTGATGCACTCAAAATAGCTACTAAGACTAGTAGTGGGTGAATTGTCTGCTAATGGAAAGAAGACACCATCCTAAACACTATACTTGAATGCAAATTATTATCTTAGTTCTCAATCAGGATTTATTTCTTAAGTCAGACATGAGTTGTCTTTAAAAATCTGTATGAGATCCACACAGGGATCTCATACACAGGGAATTCTATAACCTCTGTTCCAGTGCCTGACAAATCACACATTTTCCCCCTAGGTTTAAATGGAATTTTTTGCACATTGATCCACATGGATAAAATTCCCCTTAAACATTCTCCTCTCCAGGCTGAAAAGTCCCAGCTCTCTCAGTCTCTCCTCATATTTCAAATATTCCTGATCTTTAATAGTTTTTGTGGCCCTTCAGTGAATTCAGTCCATGTATCTCTTGTATGGGGAAGCCCAGAACTGGATAGAGTGCTCTGGATGTGATCTCTCCAATGCTGACTAATGGGGAGGAATAGTCTTCATTGACCTGCTAGCAACAGTTTTTATAGCCCAAGAGGCCACTACCTTCACTGGGTCAACATGCAAGGGCACGTTAATGGCAGATATTAAATCTGATATTCCCTGAGAGATTCAGAGTCTTCTCTTTCAGGCTGTCTTGCAGCACATCAGCCCCCAGTGTGCAGCATTGCCTGGCGTTATTCTGCCTTAGATGCAGGACTTTGCTTTGCCTTTTATTGAATTTCATGAGGATTCCATTGGACCATTACTTCAGCCTGCTGTGGCTCCTCTGGTTGGCCACACACAATTGGCATATCATAGTGCTACCTGATGCATTCCCCCAGGTTGAAAACTTATAAACCTGTTTCAGGGTGCTGTCTCACCCATCAACCAGGTCATTAATGAAAATGTTAAAACAGCATCAACCCCTTAGTCAACCCTGGAGTACACTGCTATTGACTGGCCTCCAGACAGCTTGTGCTGACCCTTTGAGTCCAGTTTTCTGTCCACTTCTCTGATCACTCACCTAGCCAATGCTTCAGGCTTTTTCTGTGAGTATGTTACAGGATACAGTGTCAAAAGCCTTGCTGAAGTCCAGTTGTCTTCCCTCATCCACCTAGTTAGTAATTTCCTCATAAAAGATGCTTGAATTGGCCAAGCACTGTTTCACTAACGCCACAATGACTATACCAAATCACCTTCTTGTTCTTTATAAATTTGTAAAAGTCTTTAAATTTACTTGTTCCACCACTTTCCCCAGAATAAGGGGTCTGACCAGCCTATAGTTCCTCAGATCCGCTTTAGTCTTCTTCAATATAGGAACCATATTAGCTTTCTTCAAGCCCTCAGAAACCTTTCCTGATCGCCATGAATTTCAAAGACAAATGACAATGGCATTGACCAGCACTCTTCATAAGTGCACAATATATGGGTCCCAAACTCCAGTTTGCTCAAATTTTCCCTCACTTAATTTTCCTTTACCCAGACTTTCATATTGTTGCAGGTGCCTAGTATTCCTGAAGACAAATCCTGCTGGTTGAGAATGAGGCAAAGGTAGCCTTGAGTACCTCAGTCTTCTCCATACACTTTGTTCCTAGGATTCAGCACAGAAACCATGTTTTCTCTAGCGTGCTTTTTGCTGTCTGTGTACTTGCAGAAGCAAAGTCTGCAATACATCCTGTTCCCCTCCAGATTCAATTCCAGATGTGTTTTGGCTTTCATCCTATCTCTTCACACTTGAACCATGTTTCTAGATTTCCTTTCTGCACAGTTACCAGAACCAACTTTAACCTGTGTGTTTCTTCTTCAGTCTGAGTTTAGTTAGGAACTACTTGTTCAACTACACAGGTCTTCTGCCATTCTCCTGCATGTGAGGATGGACAGCTTTTAATTTATTAGAGGCTATCCATGAAAACCTACAAGCTTTCTCCAACTCCTTTTTGCCTCCAGGATTGTATCTCATGGCATACTTCCAGGTAGAACCCTGAACAGACCAAAGTCTTCTCACTTGAAGACAAACTTCATGATAATGGGTCTTCAACTCCACTCCTGAACTCATAGTCTCTGCATCCAGGACTTTCCTCAGGCTTCCCATCTCTCATAGGGTTTTTTTTGTAAGAATATGATCCATCACAGCATCTTCTGCACAAATTCTTGGACACTTGTGTCAGGAAGTTAGCAGCAATGATCTCCAGGAATATCCTGAATTGTTTTTGCCCTCTGTGCTGCCCTTCTGTAAGGACCTTTTTCTCCAAGAGAGGAAGTGATTCTAACCTTTCTTCTCATAATTTTTGTGGAGCTTTAAGGTAATTAATTATCTTGAATGTATTTTTCACATAATTCCATTTTTGTAATTGCCCAAAGGGTTCATATTTTTAGGGGGAATTAAGAGCGTGACGAAGACTTTTCTTCCTTTTCTTGAGAGATCAGATGGAAAATATTCTCAAACATGGTACAGTAATTTCATGCTTATAAGCCGCACCTTTCTGACTGAGTTTTCAATCCAATCCCGGAAGTGCTGCTTTTCACCCAGTGCAGCTTATATATGGACAAATTCTGGTGAAGGGCCAACCTGGAAGTGCGAGACAGGCTGGCCTGAGGTGAGGCAGTGCTGGAGCTGCCACTGCGGAGCAGGGGGCCGGCCCCTCTCGGAGCTGCTACCGCGGTGGGTGGGGCTGGCCGGAGCCGTGCCAGCCTGAAGTGGGGCAGGGCCAGCCGGAGCTGGATCTTCACTGAGGGGACAAAAAAAAAAAAAAAGTGCAGCTTATCACCCAGTGCGGCTTATTTATGGACAAATTCCGTGGACTTTCCAACAACCCGGAAGTGCGGCTTATAACCAGGTGCGGCTTATAAGTGTGAAATTGCATCGCAGAATATGGTTGCATGCGCAGGGAGGTGATTTTTTATTTTTCTTCCACCCTTATCAAAAAGAGTTGCCATTTTGCCCCTGTTTAAGGTCAGTAAAGCTGCTTCCACTACTGGTCCATAAGCTCAGACCTGAAGAAGAAGCCAGCAAGTCATTGGCTGCCTTCAGCAATTCCTTTAAACAGGAATAAAGCCTAATCTGACTGAATTATCACACCATTATCATAGTGCATTCTAATGAGGTTTAAGTTATGGAGTCCTTTGGCTCCTGCTAACATCTATCAGCACATGGTAATCCAAACGGCTATGCTGATTGCAGCATCTTAAAATAGTATTCCTGTTTGCTGTAGAAGCTGAAGTCTGTTTCTCTGAACTGCTGTTGTTCTTTGCATCTGAAAATTACAATTTTACTGATGGGAGAGTCTGATTTTCTATCATACACTAAAAAACCCTAGAGACAAAGAGCCAAAAGTAGGACATATACAACACCTGCTAAAGATACTGAACTTACCTACCTATGTCATAAAGGGCCATCAAGAAGTTATCCTCAGGAAATCATGTCTTTCAGGAATTGTGATCTTGTTTCAAAATGGCAATATGTGAGTGCTCTATACCATAGACTGAATCTATAGGAAAGACTGAGTAAAGCAGAGCACATGGCACTGAGGTACTGGCAAGAATTATATTCACTTATATTCTACATTTGACATTTTTTTCTATATGGTTCCCATGAAACAAAATACGATTTCATAGGTTAAAATCCCAGACAATTCTATTTTTTTTTTTCATTTGTGTTAGTGGGAACCACAAGAACATCTGAATATGTTCCCAATATTTGCCTCTTATGTCCTCCTAAGGTCCCTGACAAAAAGGAATATGAGAGAAGGCTTCTGTAATGCAAGCATTGAAAACATGCCAGGGGCATAACAAATAACTGGAGAATCATCAACTTCAAAGACTGAAATTATAATTCTGAACAGTAGTGTACTAACTTAGGATTAACAAAGAATTTCTCCCCCCCTCCCAAATATGTGAGCTCTAACACCTCATCATCTTATTTTAAATGACACTGTAGCTTTTCATGGTGTGATAAACAGGGGAAGAATACAGTGTTTCCTCAGACTGTCACAGTTCTCACATCAAAGCTACATCTAAAGATAATAGGAAATGCAATTACATAGAAATGTATGATAAAAAATCAGATTAATATATCAGTTCATCTGGATGCCATGCAACAGTGCAAGAAGAATGTGTCTTATGAAGCACAATCAATATATATATATTTACATTTGCAACCTGGAAATTTTAAAGGTTTCTCACTGAAATTTTCTCACTGAAAAATAGAAAAAGTGATCTTCCTTATGATAGACAAAGGATAAATTTTTTTAACTCCTTTTTAAGTGCCTAAAAAAAAGAGCTTTGGCATTGATAGATGTGGATTCCCTGATGTTTGCCTTACTTTGAGAGACATATTGTAATAAAACTAAGTTCTGCCATAAAAGGCACATCAATTACATTCTTTTTATGCATGTTTTCTGTATATCTGTCTTAATTTTGGTTCAAAGCCATTGTTTTTTTCCAAGCCCCACTTAGAAAATATTATTTATAAAGTAGTCTACTAACTGTAGTTCACTTGAATCCATTTATGTAAAGGAAAACAAATGTAAATAACTCCAGTATGTAGCTGCATGAAGTAAACTATTGATTAAAAATGCATTCTAATAAAATGTTTATCAGGATCTCTTCAGAATTTTCAAGCAGGCTTTCAAAGCAGTGGTGTGTGAGAGTTGATTAAATGCCTCTTATGTGCTACATATCCGTAGTATTAAGGTCAATCGAATTCTCCTCAGCAAAAGCTGGCAACTCAGATGAAATTCAGTGGGATTTAAGCAGCAGCTATTCGGGCATTGAAAGCTTACCAAATTCTGCTAGCTTTCTCCCTTGCTACAGGAATGTATAAATAGCAAGACAGAGTAAACAACCTGAACTAAAATCACCAAGCTTAACAGGCTTTAAACAGAAGGAGATGAATATGCAGCACCTAAACAGTACTTGTTAGGCTGAGATAACCAGTTAAAACCAACGACGTGCCAGCACCTGGATGATGCAATTCAAGCCATGCAGAAATACTAATTCATGTTTAAAAAAAAATTAACATCGCTGTGCACCAGCTGAGCAAGAATGGCAAATCTGAGCAATTTTCGCAAGCTTTTACAGCTCTGTGCCATTAGCACCGTTTTTCTGCTCCAGAGCTCAGCAATGTCTTCTACTTCTCAATCCCACCAGCTCTGTTGGTGTCAGCTGTCAGACTAGTTTCACTGGTCTCTGTACTCTGCGCACACATCCAAAGTTTAGTACTTCTCCTCCAAGGAAAGATTAGAAACACCAGCCTGATCCCTTTAAGCAGCAGAGATCAGACCCAGGCCAATAATGCGATTTTTATGTGGTGAATACCCCTTTCAGCTTCAAGGGAAATGTGTGCTGAGGGGTTGCCAGAGTTTGTCATTATTTTTTTCAGCAAGACAGAGAGTAAGAGTAGAAGTGAACTAAGAATCCACACTGACATCTTGTGGACACAGAGCCAGCAAAGTGTTTCAAAGCACTTTTAGCACACCCCAATGGGGTGTTGTTTAACCTAATAGATAAAATTGAATAGTACAGGGAAAGAGAGATGATTTCCTGACTCTTGTTGAACTGCACACTATGGAATGTACCAAGCTTGTGCACAATGGTGATTAATACAATAAATATGAGAACCTTTATATTCATAGAAAAATATGCAAAAATTAATTTAATATTTTCATGCCTAAGGCTCAAGTTAAAAAATGAAACAAAATTGAGAGAAAAAATTTAAAAACCAAAAAAACAAATTACTTTACAACATTTATATGATTATATTAGAATACAAGCAGTGATTTAGCCAGGAACTTGAAGCAATACTAATAGCAAAAAAGGAGACCTGATGAAGTTAACATATTAACAGTTGACATCTGCAAAGTTGTGTATTACAGAAGCATTTTCAGAATAGCAGAAAAACACTACTGGTCTGAAACAAGTCTATTGTTAAATTGTATTTGTGTTCAGCCATTTTTTCTAGAAAAAACCCAAACCATCTTTGAAATATCTTGGGAAAATTCTTGTTAACAGGAAGTAGAACCACAAATTTTATTGAAATAAATATTCACAGGAATGGTTCCACAGAAGAGGAAAATATCTTTCTTCCTGCCTTTGGAAGGAAAAACATAAAAAGAAATTTTTTAATATCAGCCTTCGGGAAAAGCAATGGTAATTCTCCCATTTCTTCTAGGACTTGTCAATGTATCTCATTTTAGACAAGGTGTGCAGAGAATACAGAGATGAAAAGGAATCTTAAGCACTATGTTTTGCATGACATGTCCTGAGAGATTTGCCTCAGAGTATTATTAACATAGACGCCAGAATAAAGCTGCTAGCAGGAAGAAAATACACATTGATATAGAATATGCCTGCAAGATAATTTTTAACCAATGGTGATAAATGTTTCTGATTTAGCTCAGCCTCAGAAGAATTGGCTCATTTGATGACTTTAGAGGCAAAAAGATTCAAAGGTAATCATTTTGTACAGTAGCATATTCCAAGGGGCAACAAATTTTCAGCATCACCAAAGGTTTCACTTCAAATGTAAGAATTTAATTAACTTTCAGCAAAACATTTTGGAAACAGTGTGGTTCCAGTAATATTCTTCTGAATCACGTAAGACTTCTTTTTGCGACATCTGAATCAAATACAGGACTTGCTTTTCCTTTTAAAGACATTTACTCTTTATCTTGGTACTGCCCAGGAGATCCAAGACAAAACTGAATCGCTGCTCATTTGCACCATATTTGGACTAATTAATCCTGTGCTTTACAGTTTCCTGTAACATTCAGAAAGGATTCCTTCTTACAGTCTCCCTTCAATGTATAATGATGTATAATTTTGAGAATTTTGGGGGTGTGAAGAGGCTTTACTTGGAGATCATTCACACACTGGGAATAGATTTAAGATGGTCGATCCATTAAGGCTTAGCTGATAGATTGGTCTCACGATCCCAGCAGTGACCACGTTTGGTACCCAGAGTCTCTAATTTCCTTAAGATTTGCTGATCTGTTGAAATCTGACCTTCCTTTTTTTATTTCTTGGCACATTTCAAGGGTTGCTATTCTTTCTTTCTCCTTGATTTTAGGCATTCTGCAGCTGCATTATCTGAGGATATGAAGTTGGGATGTTCTATGGATCCTTCTTGATTAAAGCTCTATTGCAGTTACCAGTGTCCAGCCAGAACTGGACTATAAGTTCCTGTCAGCTCCTTGTGCCTGCATTGATAAGAATCTCAGCTCTTCTCTCTTCCCTCAGTTCACTTGCTATTCACAGGTGTAGCTTCTTCTGTAAAAAAAATAAAACCTCAACAAAAAATAAATAAATACTTTGGGATTTCAATCTGTCAACAGTGAAGCATGAGAAAGGATTTAGCTATGGATTATTGAATAACTCATGGGGAAAATAAAACTTTACTATATTCAACATTGCAAACATTCACTCCACTGAGGAAAGATAATGCAGCATTTGTCTTCCACATATAGGAATTGCATGTGACAGGGATCTTCATTCTGTCATGTGGAAGAACAGATATAACTTGAAGGTATAACAAACCACAAATTATTAATGAAGTTCCTAATTTATAAATCAATAAAATCACATTTTAGGTGTATAGCTATATATAGAAAAATAAGGGAACTTAGCTCTGCTCATAGTGATGCTTCTCTACACTTTAAAGTACAATTAAACATATTTGGATTCACCTTATTTCAGTTGTCAGTAACTTAACAGCCTGTCCTGCAAATAATTAACATTTTGTCTGGACAGTTTATATGCATCAGTCTGGGCAATATTGTTTAAAGTTTCCATGACTTTACATATAATTTATTATTTACATATCTATTTTTTATTATTTACATATATTTTAATCATCAGATTAAATAATAGAATTATACCACAGATGGTTTTTCAGCCTCAAAAACATATGAGACATTAATAAGAGATGCTGTGTTTCACATTGTTCCCTTTTGCATTCTGAATGCTCCATCTAAATTTCTAAATTAGTTACTGTCTAAGTGCCATCATGATCCTCTGAAAACTTAACCATACACTAAACTTACAGGACTCTTTCCCATGGGGTTACTGCAGTTCTTAAAGCTGGGGACATGCTGAGAAATAGGCACATGAGAAAATTAACTGAAATTATGGAAACATAAAGTAGCCATATTGAAAGTTCCAGTTAGACCAAATTATTACTTCCAAACACATATGACTAAAAAAGGGTAAGACGGCACAAGGAAGATCCTCAGCATAATATGATATCTTCCATCTACTGAAGTTCACTTACAGTATTTCCCCCATTTATTTAGCAGTCCAGGCATTCTGATTGATTTAGTTTTTAATTTCAAAGATAATTGTAGACATGAATATATTGGTTTCACTTCAGTTTTTAAGGAATCCATTACTGAAAGATAAAATAATGTCTGGCACCAACATTATCTTTTCATGTGTCTTTTTCTTAGTTCATCAAAGATACACATAAATGTATACATAAGTTAAATCAGAAATTTGGTGTCTATCTAAATTGTCCTCTCTCCCAATTTTTAAATTTATTTTATAGCTTTGCACTTTATCCATGTTAAAGAACCTATCTCCCACAAAGTTTATATGCAAATACTAAAGCTTGAAATTGTGATGTTTCATGTAGAAACATTCTATAAACTTCAAGGAGTATTTTTTCCAGGAACTGCACACACTGAACACAGAGTACAATATCATATCACTATGTGCATACCATGTCATCTATTCTGTCTTGTTCAACCATGATAACTACATGAGAGCACTAAAAGAACACTGTTTCAGATTTCAGAAAAGACCACTAACTGGCAGCCTCAGCCTTTCTCTAAACTTTGATGGCACTTTGGTCAAATCTCTTCCTTCACTGTGTTTGGTTTTCTAAAGGACAGGTTATTTGAGAACTTATCTTTTAAAAGCTGTTATTTTAAGGGAATATAGATCATCAGAGACAGAGGATTGTATACAAGAAGGTCACGTAAGAAACATCAAGAAAGCTGAAAAAGTGGTAGGTTTCTTCTGGCATTTTCCAGTGCTTCTCCATTAATAATTGAACATGAAGCATTTCCATTAGAAAGGATATCTGTAAGCACCCAGACAAAAAAAAACCAGTTACATCATGTTGCTTCACTAGCGCAACCATCCTGCGTGCAGAGAACAAATCCTTTTTTTGGCCTGTTGCTGGTGGCAAAACAGCAGCAATGTGCTTTGGTTTGTGCATTTAAAGTAAAATTCAGAAGTGGTGGAGTGCCAGAAAGGTTGCAAGGCATACCTGTGACCAAAGGCATGAGTCTGAGGCTTTCATCTGCTTAGTAAGAAAGACTTGTAAAGTTGTAAATGAGACCAGCAGCGCTGAACTGCTTGCTTTTCCCCATTTGAAAATTATTCAGAGTCTAACTAGTCTAAGGATCTTGGACTTCTGAGAGCCTCCACGCCAGCTTTGAAGGAGGGCTGCTGTTAGAAAAGTAACAAAGAGATATGAAAAGTTTCAATAATAAAGTTTTCTTCAGTCATGTAAAAGTCTGCATGCAAGAGAGCAGGCGTTTAGGCAGTGTTATCTCCTCTGCCAAAACCAAAACAAAACAACCTGCAAACTTTAATATATTTCACAGATTGTTATGAAAATTAAAACTAATTCTTTTCAAAGAATTCCAGAAAGGTAGCAGATTTGTATGGCAAAGTACGCTTCCAACATTACCTTTTCAGAGATGGTGACATGAAATGCAAAGGTGTGATGTAAGCTGGCCTAACATTAAATCACAAGACTCCACCTTCTTTGACAAGCAATGCATTCAATTAAACACAGCTGCAAAATCAATAATGTAATTTATGCTGAATGAAGGGATAAATCTAAGGCAGTCCAAGTAGTAGAAGATCTCCAGACACTCAAGTAAATATTAGTGAGCATATGAATAAGGCTCATCTCAAAAACCATAGACATCAAGGGAAAAAAAAGCAAGAAAGCACCTAGTGAAAAAAATATACCTGATGTGTTATTCTGAAAACACTGGAAAAAATCAGATTGATGTGAATATTGAGCACTGGATTTGTGAGAAGTAGTAATGAGAAAACATAATTTCTTAGGAAAAGCTCTGTTTGCAAAACATGACTATGCTTTGGTGAGGAAAAGAAAATCTGTATCCTATTTTTGATTTTCAAACAACTTAATTTAGTAAAATTGAAATTGTAAAATACATGGCGCAAGTCAGTCTCTCCTTTAGGTTTAAAAGAGAAACTTATGTATTAAAATTATTCCAGTGAGATTTACAGCTTATTAAAAGGTTACTATGAATGGTAGAGGCTCATTAGACTGTGAGATAGCACATCAGCTTCTTTTAGGAAAATCTGTTTCTTAAATCTTTCCTTTTCTACATTATGTAAAATTTTACTTCAGTGACTTAAGGTAGTGAGAAGCCCTGACTGAGATTTTAATGAGTCCTTTTTTTCTTTCAGTCTAATTCTAGGATGTTGTATTTTTGACATATGCTGAGCTGTATTAAAGTCTCTCAGGAGTGAAATAAATATTAGCTACAAAAATACCAGGTTCAGTCTCCCAGGAAGAACCATTTAATTTCACATGAAAACATAAACATTATTAATTTTATTCCATTGCCCATATTTAAATTACATTCACAGTTTTTTATTGCTGATATCCTCACTTCAAGTGAATCTGATGTTTAAGATCTGTAGAAGTAGAACCTACAGGGCACATCCAAACATGATCAGCAGAACACATGGGACAAATATTAATCTGAAACATATTCTTCAACCTGTAAAATTATCCAGAGACTGATGTGGGCTAATGTCACTTGATTTTTTCCAAAGGTATCTGTGCAAAATAACTTTAATACTAATTTATTAATACTGAAGCTTTGGGCAGTGGAGAGTAAAAGTTTTTTAATTAGAATATTTACATTCTCATGGCTTTCTGAGGCAAAGAGATGCCTAACAATCTTAGGGACTTTCTTGCCAACTCAGAACACACAGGCAGTGTTTGGTGATGTGGATTCATCTCCAAATCACCACATTTTTGTCGGGTGATTTTTAAATATCATGCATACGAAGAGATTAAATCTTCTGTCTTGTCCTCCATTGGAGTGCCACTGCATCTCTTTTCCAGCCTTGCCTGCTCTCTCTCTCCCCCATAAATGCTTTCCACAGCAACTCTGGAAATCTGCCTGAAACTACCATAAGCCCTTGCCCTGATTTTCTCCCAGCTGCTCTTTGTCAGATCAGAAATTAAGCTCTTTTAATGCTAGTGTAATTTGCAGTAAGAATATCATATCTGTAAATAGCCCTTCTTATCCTGGATCCATTAGTTTTATTCTTTCATCTCAGTAATTTGCTACCAAGATGGAAACATAGCTAAGAAAAGGGACTAGACTCTAGATACACATAAACTACTAAAATAAGATCCTAGCAGACATCAGGGTCTTTACTGCATGAGTATGATCTAAAACAACTGCAGCTACCAGCCATGTAACACCCTGTAGATCCCTCTCCCTCCCTGACTCCTCCAAGGAAAGAGGGTGCTAAGCATTTGTTTCAGGGGATAGATTAGTAACACAGGAGGATGGGCACAGCTCATCTTTAAGAGTCTCTATACCAGAAGCTTCCAAGACCAGTCTTGAATCAATGATTTACAGCCACTGTGGGAAGGAAGAAAAAATTTCCAACAGGAAAGAGAAGTCTCTTTAAATGTATTCAAATTTAAGAAACAAACTGATCATTATTTTTAAACCAGTCAAACAAAACAGTTATTATTATAATTAGTAATTGCTTTGGAAATATGCATTGTAGTTTGACTGTGACATTAGCAACTTTGAGGGTAGCACACAAAATAAAATCTATATGTCCTCATTGCTTAGATTATGACATCTAAAGTTCTTTCAGTGGTATGCAGGGAACCTAGACACCCACGCTGAAGAGATAGCTTCTTATCTCAGAGCAAGGCACCCACCTCTGTCTCACATGCAGCTTGAATTATATTTTTTTTGCTTTAGCCTCACTTTAACCTTCTTCCCTTGACAAGAGGCAATTTGATCTTTGCTTATATTCTTTAGAGGGGGGTGGAAGTAGGAGGTGCAAGTGTTGAGGGAAGGTCAGGAGGAGGGAGATCTTGGAAAAGGAAAGCTGATGAAGGCTATTTAACTGATGTCCTGTCCTTTATGAATGAAACTAGCAGTGGCACTCATGTGCACTCAAGCCTTTAAGTCTGTTTCCCAAGGAAATGGTTTTATAGTTGAAGAGATTTTTGTAAAATTTTAATTTGTCTACCTGTTGAAAATCTCAAAAGTCTGGACATAACCCCTTTAATAGCTATTATAAAGTAATTCATTGTCCCTGTGACATTTCCGTCTGTGAGCTCATGACAAGTCTTCTCAGAAGACCACTTGCCTGGAGCCACAGGGCCCCATTTTGACTCTAATCACTGGAAGCGTTGTCAAGGGTTTCATTTTTGACAGGTCTAAATTTCTAGAGTTTATCTAATATTAAGGCAAATTTAAAGAATCTCAGAAGTTTTATCTTTGAATTTCTGTATGATTTGCTATTCAGAGGCACTTGGCTCACTTCATTACCCTTCACTTACTCATTACCATGCAGCATTTTATGTTTTACCTCTTCTTCAAATGAAGTATTTTATCTGTGTTCAAGGAGGGTAAAATTAATCTAGTTTTACTTTACATTTAACAGAACAGGTCTGTAAGCATAGGACATGATAAGAAGGCATCCAGATTCTGACTGAGAGATGGTAACTAGTAACTGTAAGCTAGTTACTTAATACACTGTAAAACAATCACAAATATTCACCTGCCCATGCCTTTACTAACATTAACATTTACTTTATTAACATTATTATTAACGTGATTTTATTAACATTGCACACTTATGAATGAGGCTTTTGTTCCTGCAGATTACTACAGTAATTTCACAATTATAAGCCGCACTTGATTATAAGCTGCACACCCAGGTAGCTGGGTAGACCACGGGATTTGTCCATATATGACCTGCACCCGAATATAAGCTGCATTTTTTTTTTTTTTAAAAGGGAAGATCCATGTGCAACAAAGCAACGAGTTAGTAACAGAATCACGCCAGCGCGGGGTTTGGTGTCAGGTGCTCGAGTTGCAAACAGTTTCCATAGACAAGCGAAGCCTTTAAAGGCAGCCCCAGGCATCCTCCCTGTGCCACAGGCCCCGGCACTCCCACCCCCAGTGCTGGCTGCCGCGGCCCCCACCTGCTCAGTCGTGGCGGCGGCTCACTCACCTGTGCAAAGGTGGCAGTGCCCACCGGCAGTGAGCCCTCGTGCCGCGGCGACACCCCCCGCAGCGAGTCCACGCGCCATGGCAGCGCCTGCCAGCAGCGAGCCTGTGCGCCACATCTTGCAGTGACCCCTCTGCCCTGCCTGCCACCGGCAGTGCTCAGCCACTCGCCACCGGCACTGCTCACCCGTCCCGCTTGCAGCCCCGCCGCCCCGTGGAGCCCGCTCCCCACTTGCCCCCAGCCCATCTGGCCCCTGTCCCCAGCCTGCCTGGTCACGGCTCCACAGCAGCTCCCCGGCCAGCTGTGGCTCTGCGGCGGCTCCGTGGCAGCTCCCTCCCTGGCCGGCTCTCACTTCCGAGTTAGCATTTTGCTGGGATTTGTCCATAAATAAGCCACACCTGATGATTAGCCGCACTAGTGGGGAAGGCTGCATTCTTCAATGAAAAAGGTGCAGCTTATATTTGTGTAATTACTGTAGTAAATCATGTCTATGCATAAAATATTGACTCCATGTTAAAGCTGGATAAATTCCAAATTGAGGAGAATAAATGAATCTAGGAAACATCTGAAAGTCAGTCCCATTGCAGGTTAAGCAAGAAGATGATTGCAAAGAAATCAGCATTTTGATAAGTCATTTATTCAGTTCTACAGGGAGTAAAAAGCAAATTAGAAAACCCACTACACATTTAATTATGTCATTTCAATTAAGCAGTACACATTTCATTAAAATAAATGGGAAAAAGTACAATTCTGTCCTGGGATGGAGGGAAAAGGCTGGAGGTGGGTGTTCAAAATGCTCACAATAGAGTTTATGCCAGCCTTATAATATAACATAAACAGATTTCAACAACTAGACTAATAGAGTGCAGAAACTCAAATACCTAATCTTGTTTATAGCTTGCAAAAGGAGCACATAAATGAAATCGCACACAATGGAAAGTATTCTTTCAAGGTAAGGAGCTGCATTGCTGAATGATATTCTCTACCATGTGCTTAAACCCTCAGGGGCCTAAGACTCCTGAAGGCTGGTTTTCCATATAAAGACTAAGGCAAAGACAAGATCCTCAGATTCAATACTTCGGTCTTTCCATCCTTAAGGGACTGTTCTTGTCTGACCACCTAGGAGCCACTCTGCGAATCACAATCACACCACCTAAAACTTCCACTGATGGGACCCAAGCCCTTCTGCAGTGAGCCAATGGGACCCCACTTGAGTCCCACCACACACCACACACAGAGTCAGGTTTCAAAATTACATGCCTCAGAAGCTTTCCTGCCCATGTCTCTAGCAATGTGAGATTCTCCACGTAAGCTGGGCAGCCCAGGCTGTATTGGCAGTCAGTTGACAGTCAACAGACAAAAATAGATATTTTAAAAATTGCAATACTCTGTATCTGGTTTTGAGACACAATATACTAAGGTGAGATTAACTTCATCTTGAACCAAGAGGTATCCATTAGGCTTAATTACAAGGCACAGGCACTCCAAAAATGTCAGACCATACACTGAAAATTTGTTGGTGTTTTCAAGCACTGTTGCACCTGTTGACAAGATATTTTCAGTGAAAAATTACATCCTGACTAAGGGCAAGAAAGCACTCTTGAACTGCAGTGCAAAATCACTAATCAATTTAACTTCACACTGTATTTACTCAAAGCAATGTCTTTGTAAACTGAATCTGAAGAAGAAATTCTGCTACATACTAGACACAGCACAAACAATTGTGATTTGTATATAGAAGGACATACAGAAGGATGTATACAGAAGGATGTTGCTGCATTTACAAATACTGAACTAAACCCTGTATATCCTGTCAGCTGTAAGATAACCAAAACAAGAAAGATGGCTATTTCCTGAGGTTTATCTTCTGCATGAAGCTTACCACCAGATGCCAGTCTTATACCAGAGAAATAGTTATAAAAAAGCCAACTTCATTTTGGTTTTTTTTCTGAAGTGGTAGATCGGAATGCAAGATAAATCAAATTTTGAATAAAATTAGCAAATTATTCCAAAGTATTCATAAATTATTTCAAAACTGAGTTTGGGTTTTATTTTGTTTATTTTTTTTCATTTTCTCTATTGCTATTACTCCCAAGGAAAATCTTTATTTAAAATACATTACTTCTTTTAATGTGTATTATTGAACAGAATAAATAATTTGTGGTTTAAGGGCAAGGCAATATCTTAATTTAACTGCTCAGGAAAGCTCAGAGAGGTTCCCAGTACTCACAAATCAAGTGGCCTGCCTATGCTTCACAAGGTAATTCTGAATGTCTCTTTGACTGAGTAGCTCCTCTTTATGCAAATTAAAAATCTGAACAGGTGGTATTAAATATGTCTTCCATAACATTCAGCTCCCCTTTAAATTTCATCCCCATGGATTTTAATTCTTTAAAGCTCCATTCTTATGGGACACCTTGACAAGCTGTATTTTATGAAGATTCCTGTTCAATAAACCACCAAAAACACTTGTTTTATGAATGTTGACAAAAATGCACCATCATTTTTATTTACTTTGAAGCAAACAATTTCTTAGTGTCTCCAAACAAATGAAATGCCACACTTTGTTCCCTTCAGTGCTGCAGAGGAGATACTGAATGTGTCTAGACAGTTAACGAATATAAAATCTGGAACAAGTGAAGATAAAGAGCCCAAAGCCTCTAATTTACATAATTTATTAAACTGTCAAAAATTAGGACATCAGATTAAAAAAAGCACTATTGAATAACCAACTTAACCATTTAGTCTAAGTTAGTTCTTCTAGATCTGCTGTGCAGTCAGGGAAGAAAGGCTCCTTGACAGTGTGTTTTTCCTCTAAAATGAAAGACTTAGAAGAGATACATCACTGTGTGCACAGACACATTTTAGAATGAGAGTCCTAAAATTGTTTGGGTTAGAAGACATCTTCAAAAACCATATAGTATAACTCCCCTGCCATAGCCAAGGACACTTTGCATTAGATCAGGTTTCCCATCTAACCTGACCTTGATCACTCCCAGGGATGGAGTATCCACAACTATTTGGGCGGCCTGTGCCAGGCTGCCAAACTCATAGTAAAAAAAAAAAACTTGTTTCTTATACTCAATCTAAACCTACTCTTCGTTTAAAACTACTACCCCTTGTCCTGTCAATACAAGCCTTTGTAGAAAGTCTTTCTCCATCTTTCTTATAGGCCCCTTTTATATACTGAAATGTCGAAATACCGTCTCCTACAGCCTTCTCTGCTCCAGGCTAAGGAACCTTAACTGTCTCAGCCTTTCCTAATAGAAAAAGTGCTCCAGATCCCTGATGATCTTCATGGCCTTCCTCTCATTCCAAGAGGTCCATGTTCTTATATATGTGGTCCTAGATCTGGAAGCAAGTGGAGTCTCATGAGAGCAGAGGGAGAGAGCCACATCCCTCAATCTGCTGGCCACAGTTTTTTTTGATGCAGCCAGAGATACACTTGGCCTTCTGGGCTGCAAGTGCACATTGCCAGATCATGTCCAATTTTCCATTCACCAATATCCCCAAATGCTTCTCTACAATGCTGCTCTCAATCTATTCATCAATTATCATCACCCGTATTGATGCTGAGTTTTGTCCTGATCTAGTGCAGGATATTGAACTCCTCCTTGTTGAATTTCATGACGCTCGTATGGAACCAGCCTAGCAAGGTCCCTCTGGATGTCATCCTTCCCTCCAGAGTATCAAGAGCTCAGCTTGGTGCTACCTGCAAATTTGCTGAGTTTGCACTCAATCCCACCATCTTTGCCGTTGATAAAATCACTAAATAGTATTAGTTCCAGTATGGAGTCTTGAGGGACACCATCCATTACTGTTTTTCCACTTGGACATGGAGCCATTGACTACTCTTTGGGTGCAGCCACCCAACCAATTTTTTATCCACCTAAAGGTCCATCCACGAAACCTACATTTTCCAAATGTCATAGCAAGAATGCGACATCAAAGGACTTCTCTGAGTCTGGGCCTCCAAGCACTTCCCCTGTTCACTGATGTAGTTGATCCATCACAGAAAGCCACTGGGTTAATCAAGTGTGATTTGTATTTAGTGATGCTTGTAGTGATGTTGCTAATCACCTTCCTGTCATACATGTATTTTGATGTATATTTATGGATGATCTTTTCCATTACTTATTTCATTATCCTTTCAATGATGACTGAAAAATTCTTGACATCCAGCATTTAGGTTTGACATTTTACTTTTAGATGGCTGGAAGTTAGCAAATTATTGCTACCAAAGTGTTCATTTAGTGTCATGGGCTACTTTGAAACCAACTGCTGACAAGACACTGAGAAAAATTGGCTCATCTGTAGAGAGTTGATCAGAGGACTAAAACCAGCTTTACACAAGAAACCTTTCCTAAATATGTTCACAGTGTTCCAAATACATCTGCTTATACTTGCTGTGGCCGGATCTCTGCAACACGTGGGATTTCCTTTTTCTTCTGTTGAAAAGGGAGAAAGTTCTAGAAACTAAAGAGGAATGAGTGGTGGTTTCTGAAAGGGATTTGTTCTTACAGGACAGACCAGTGCATATGAGAGGAAATGTGGAAACTATTGAGCCTTCTACAGGGTCCTTCTGATCACTGCAGCTTAACCAGCTACTTGATTGACTTTTACTAGTAATATTCTAGTGCAGAGAACACTTTTATTTGCATTTAAACAATTAATAGAATCAAGCCTACCTGTTATCTTAAGGCACTACATATGTGTAATGAATTTTTAAAGACACTGTTAGTTATCTAAATATAGATTTCAGTTAGATACATACCAGAGCACAAGAGCAGAATGTGAGATAAGAAATTACCAGCACGGAGATTTGCTTGCAAAGTTGGGTGTTTCTGACTTAGGCTCCATATGCAATCAAGAAAGAGAGAGACACTGTATGGGAAGCATTACTTTGCATCTAAGGTGGAATCAGGCTTTCAAGTGTTTTTTGAAGCAGTTTTCCTTTTCCTTTTTTTTTTTTTCTTTTTCTTTTTCTTTTTAAATTGGGCATAGAATGCCAAGATGCCTCACCAAAAAACTTTTATGTTGTGTTTGTCAAACGAGGTAATTTGCATATTCCTTTTGTCACCATCAATAAAGAAATTCCTTCACTTATTTCCTTAAGAAGAAATAAGGCAATTTATAAGTAACTGTTTAAATCAATTATTTAAAATAAGCAATTAATTTATTTTTAATGTGGCTAGAGCAGCCAAAGAAAGTTTGACAAGCAAATTAGATAAACAGGGTTGGAACTCAAACACAACTCATTCTCCCTTATGAAGAGATCCATATTCTAGAAATCACTTTAAAACAACTTTCATAAGTTAAATCTGTGGATTACATATCAGCTAAGCACATACTGAAACAGCTTTGTAATTCTAATACATTTCCTCCATGTTATTCAAAATCACTTTGCTTTATAAACAAAAATATGAATGTTTTTTATGTAACAAAGAGTATACAGCTGATGTTGGATCCTGAATCATTCAGGAGTTTTGAAATAATCTCATTCAGCATAAAGAAAATTGCATAAAACATGCTGTGCTGTTAATCAGAAGAGTACTTTCACAATTTAATTTTTGAACTATGTATTTCCTGTGGATTAATTTATCTCCCTGGGAAAATTAATTTATTATTTTCAAAATTGAAAGAGTTTAAATAGATATGTGTCAGGTCTTTGAGTTTTATTTTTTCATTTAATAAGGGAAGCTAATATTTCAGTGAATGAATTCAATTTCAGAGAAATTTCTAACTAAGAAACAGAATGTGAAGATGAAACTGGAAAATGATCTTGCAAGAACCAGTGTGGGCATAGCACATTTAGTGAAAAGTTGCTTGAAAACAATTTGATGCTTGATAGTTACTGTGGTATTCCGTTAAATTACACAAACATCAAATGGTATTCATTTTTCTTTCCTCATAAACAAAAGTCATTGTTCTAGTGCCAGTTTCTGCTCAGGGGTCTTTTTTGATGCTAACTGTATCCAGTCTAATTATGTCAAGTTACTATCAATCTAATCAAAAGCAGATCTCATCAAACACAGACAAAAACCCCCTCAGACTTAATCCTTTATTCTTCATCAACTCTGTTGAATTATCCTAAGTTCCAAACTTTAATCACATTATGCTAGCTCACTCTGTGATGGGAGAGAGACTGTTAGTGTTATCATATTCCTGATTGGACATACCTGCATGCACTTAAAAAGTGATATATTTGGAATTCCTTCTCTCAGTATTAACTACTCAACATGCAGAAATTGACCTCTGAGATGCAAAAGTATATGTTTTAGTGCTAAAGCCTAATTATGGAGAGAGAAAAGAAATGTCCTTGATGCAGTAATATTTGTGGAAATTTTTACCAAAAATGGTTTGTTAGGCTAGCAACTGTACTCTGCTCCTTTGGATTTTGAAATCAAATGGTTATATTGCATAGGATGAAGTATGGCTCACAGCCAATAAATCATAATATGAAAAGTACAGTAATTTCACAATTATAAGCCACACCTGATTATTAGCTGCACCTCCCAGTAGCCGGGTAGACCACGGGATTTGTCCATATATAAGCCGCACCTGAATATAAGCCGCACTTTTTTTTCTTTTTTTTTTTTTAAAAAGCAAGGATCCATGTGTAACAAAGTAACAAATTAGTAACAGAATCACTGCCAGCTGGGTTTGGTGTCAGGTGCCCAAGTTGCAACAGTTTTCATAGACCAGTGAAGCCTTTAAAGGCAGCCCCAGGCACCCTTCCTGGCCGGCTCTCACTTCTGGGTTGGCATTTCACAGGGATTTGTCCATAAATAAGCCACACCTGATGATTAGCTGCACTACTGGGGTAGACTGGATTCTTCAATGAAAAAGGTGCAGCTTATAATCATGAAATTACTGTACATGCTATTTTCTCTAATGCAATGTTGGATATTATTAAATCATGAATTTCACAGAGCAAAATCAGGATATTTGGAGAAGAGAGGAAGAAAATTTGAATTCCTTAGTCTTTGATCAACATAACTAGCTGTGTTTTGTGATATGCCTAAACGTTTGCAAATTTAGTCATGTAACAATGCAGTACAGTGAACAGGTTTCATGAGTATCACTGATAATATAAACATGGTCACATTCTGGAGATTAATTTGACATCATTCTGGTTGGGGAACCCTATCGGGCAGTAACCTCCAGTAGCTCAGACATTGAAATATTGTCTGTTTTATGCCTTCTGTATTTAGTGATATTTCTAGACACATCGCACAAGCAAATTTTTTGTCCAGGCCAAAGCCTTTAATTTTGGATCACATAAAAACATTCAAAAAATCTCTAAACATATTAATTGCACTTAGTATTGACACCAACCACTGGGATATTGTAGTATTCATAAAGCTCTAGAACATGCCACATCTTAAGAACATTTCAGGAATGGTTGGTAACAGAATTTCCATGGATTGCACAGTCACTGCCACATATAAAACAATCAGCAATAAAATGGAATCAGTTAATTACGCAATTTTACACAAAAGACAAAACAGATGCTAGAGGGAGGTGTTGCAGTTTGCTTCCAGTTAAATATAACAGGTATAAAACAACTTCAAAAAAATTATTCAATAATAAAAAAATCTGCTGGGAAAAAGAAAAATTAACAAATAGCAAAAAGTCTTGAGCCAATCTAAAGTCATGTTCTGTTATTCAGTTCATATTTCCTTTGTTTGCTATTCTCTTGTTCCAATTCAATGCTTAAGTAGATGGAAATTCTGCTTTGAATGACCAAAAGAAAAGGAAAATTGTAACCCTTCTTGTTGTCCTCGTTAGAGTCAGATATAGCACAAGATAATCTTTTTTTTCTAAGCAGTGGGGTGAATGGTGCTAACTGGCACAGAACACCCTGAGCTCAGTTCATGAAGTCTTGAGTGGCTTTATGTACGTCAGTCCCTGCAGGAACTCACTCTTGCACGTCTGTTTGAACTGAGTCAAGAAAAGCAGGAACAAGGGATGGTGTTGCTGCAGTAGCAATGATGCTTCGCCCAAATAGGAACTTCCTTTGTCCTGCCTTTCAGCTTTCACCTTTTCTGCAAAACAAATGCAGGTGCCAGAAGACATGAAGGCCACCTTACATATTTTTTAGAACTCTAAAATTAGACCAAAAAGATGTAATGCATTATATTCCATAATATTTGGGGAAAGCTTATATCAATTCTGAATTATTCTGCCAAACTGAATGACTTAACAGAGTGTTTTTCTCATAGTTACAGATATGCTGTATTTCCCATAGCATCTGTATTTTATGATTTTTGATTTATCATTATGTATCTGTTAATTTTCATCTATTATTTAATATTTAACCTATAAATTATTCTGATCACAATGAAAATGATGAAAACCTATTTAAATTAACCTCCCAGGATGTATTATATCATTCACATATAGTGTCATATTTTTGTTTCATTCTCAGCTACAAGGGAATATTTCTTCTTTTTCTTTTTCCTACTATAAATATTAAACATACATAATACTTTTATTCTGCATATCAATCTGAATTGTACAGGTGGACAACTCCCACGGTTTGGCAATATTGAGGTAAATAAAACCCCTGCTCTCATATATAATATCTCATTCTTCAAAATTCAAGTTTTCAAACTATACCAGCAGCAATACATTAACCTTTCAGAAGGCAATATGAAATGACTCTATTAGTGGCCACTAGAATATTTCATTCTAAAAATCCAAAAATACGTAATAGTTATGCAATAATGTCTAAAGCACAATGAGACATCATTTCTGCTGAAAATGTTCATCACATACTACATTGCTATGTTAGATTTGGAGGGCTGCTCTATCAGTTTCATTTACATCACAAATATACTGTAATTGCAACACTTCCTGTTCAGCCCCTTACTCTTGCATTATAGAGAAAGGTTGTGCAAGCCACAGATCTAATTTTAATTATATATTCTAGAAATTAATTTTGTATCTGTTATATATTTAGAAATTATAATTTCTAAAATTGCTTTATTTATATTAGTGCAACTTAAGTCCCATTCAGTTTTCCATGTGTTACTGGGTGCATCATGGAATGAGATTTAAGAGATGTCTAAATTTTGTTATCTGTTTTAATTTAGATCTTTGTTATGTGTCTGAAATATAACATTTTCTGAAAAAATGTTACATATTTGCTCAGTTTTTAGCTTTAACATAAAAGGTATCTGGTTCCTTTACCAAATTTTAGGTGGAAGAACCAAAAGTGCTAACTGGGAAAACAGAATTTTAATCTTTTTCTGTGCCATTTTGAAGTTGAAGAGCTTTCAATGTAAGAGTGGTATCAGAGAAAACCAGTTCTGTTATAGCTGCCATATAATTCTTTGAACTAATGATTTTAATAAGCTCTTTTCTCAAAGTTATATAAATTTTATGTCTAGGAAAAAACTACAAATCTCTTACATCATCTATCTCATTATATGGCGAAAGTTTAACAAGTCAGAGTCCGTGTAACATCATTTTTCTCCCACAAATAAATATTGCTTCTCTCATTAAAAAAATCTCAACATACTGAAATTTTACTGGAAATTTCTCAGTCTCCTCAAAGCTATTTAAAGGAGAATCACTGCTGAGGCTGCTGAAGAACTCATTGCAATGTGAATCTGTCATCAGGTCTATCATTGCCCCTTTAAATAGAAACATTGACAGGTCTGTGTCCTTTTCTCCTGATAGATGCTGGCTAGAGCCAGGCTGAGTGTCCCAGAGCACCTCAGATACCCCAGCATTCATGAGAGAGAAAACAAACCAGAACTTTCTCCTTCTATACTGGTACGCACAATCGGAAGCCAAAATGTTCTTCTTAGCTTCCCTTTCATGGCTTACTCATATTTATTAATAATGATGTAAATTTCATTCCCATTTCAAGTAAGCTATAAAATGAAAGAATAAAGATGAAATGAAAGAACACATGTCTCTTTCAAGTAATTTGGTTTATTGCAGACATTACAAAATTTCTTTCTTTTTTTGTTCATTTCATGTGTTACTTTTGAGGCCATTGGGTCTAAAAAATATTGTGAGTTTTTGTTCCTTGACTTGTGAGTATTTAGAGTGCAGAAAAGACAAACTACTCCTTCTTTAAGCATAATTTTAATTTCCTTAAGACCAATGACAACTTATAAAGTCAAAGGAAAAATTGTCATCATCTGCAACAGAGAAAAAATATTCATACTGTGTGAAAATATAAGAAAAGATAAACACTTGTTGGAATGCGCTTGAAACAAAGATAGGAAAGATACAGCTTTCAAGATAGATATTTATCCACATTAATATGTGAATTCTCAATGATAACAAATTAAAGGATAGCAAATATTAAATGAGATCCAGCATCTTAATAAAACTAACTTTAAAAAATTAATATTCAAATAGAAATATTACTGGTAATGAGTGCTATGGGTGATAATTATTCACTCCATTATGATAATTGCAGGTTTAAATAGGTCAAATTCAGAGTAATTCCGAAATACAACAGTATTAACAAAGTGCTTGCACAGTGCAAGCAACTAAACATCTTAGTCATGTTGTCCTACACCAGCTTACTCATTTTTATTAAATTACTACAAGCAAAATTAAGTACGGTAATTTCACAATTATAAGCCGCACTTTTTTCATTGAAGAATCCAGTCTACCCCAGCAGTGTGGCTTATATTCTGGTGCGGCTTATCTATGGACAAATCCCAGCAAAATGTCAACCCGGAAGTGAGAGCTGGCCAGGGAGGGCGCCTGGGGCTGCCTTTAAAGGCTTCGCTGGTCCATGAAAACTGTTGCAACTTGAGCACCTGACACCAAACACAGCTGGCATCGATTCTGTTACTAATTTGTTACTTTGTTACACATGGATCCTCACTTTAAAAAAAAAATTAAAAAAAACTAAAAAAAAATTTAAAAATTAAAACATTTAAAAAAAAAAAAAAAAGTGCGGCTTATATATGGACAAATCCTGTGGTCTACCCGGCTACCAGGAGGTGCGGCTTATAATCAGATGCAGCTTATAATTGTGAAATTACTGTATGTGCTTGTGTAATAGAAGGATATGGTCAGAAGTTTTTGAAGGAGTGCTCCATTCTACTAAACCTCAGGTTGTCTTTTTCCTTGTTTCAGAAGTGAATCATCACGTTCCAATGCATCCCATATAGCTGATCTCTCTGTAAAAGAGTAAACATGAAATCTTCCTACATGCTATTTTAAGGGTGCCAATCCTGCTACTCATCCCTAAGGTACCTGAGGGAGGCTGTTCCAAAACCTCTCAGGCTGCTGGTCTCTTCTTGTCTTTCCCTGGGCAAGTAAAGAATCTCTGTAGGCTTCTCAAAATCTGTTTGCACGTCGCTCATACAGAACTTCACCACTATTTATGGATATTTCTTATAATAAAATGTGAGAAGAAATGCTTTCAGAATCATGCCAGGAGATTGATCTTAAATGCTACTGGAAGATCAGTGGATGCAGAGGAGATAAATCCAAAAGCAGTGATGTTTTCAAATGTTCTCTTTCAGTGTAAATTACACAAAACAAAAGAGTTTTACATTTGATTGTCAATATTATTCTCTAACAGTAAACTCCGTGTTTCATCCAAGTGTGAGGTCTTTCACAAAATTCTTTCACTCTTTCAGGAATATTAAAAAGCCCATACCTCTCTTTATTTTACAATGCTCAGCTAGTGCCTTCTTCACAAGTTGACTGCACTTATGGTGAAATAAAGATCACACCATTACTAAATCAGAGTTATAAGTAAAATTTATGAGAACTTGGGGGGAGTGTAGAGTAAGTTAACTCCATTCAGCCAGAAAAGACAATTTTGTGAATAATAATGTTTTATTGCAAAGTACATTGCAAAAATCTTGCACATTTGTCTACCACAGTGAAAGGTTTTTGACAAAATCCAGGATTTCTGTGGCAATTCAGTCCTCCAATCTCTTTTGGTTGTAGATTTTACTTTTTCAGGCAGTTTTCTTGATAAAATTTTCCTGGGCTTTCAGACTTTACAACAACTATGTATAAAAACAATCCTTCACTGAGCTATTATCTCCACTGTTACTTCTGTTGGATGAAGATATAATGTAAAAAGGAAAAAAAACCCAATAATTATTCTCTCCCTGGAGTTCATATTTAGTTAGAATATCTTAAGTACAATAATTCCCAAATATTTTCTCTTGCATTTACCAATAGGTTTTTTTGTTCTTTCACACTGCTTGGATTTTTGACGCATTTTGTAAATATCTCAGATTATTTTGGGGTAACATCACACAAGAAGTATGGTGGTTTCACTTTACCCTGATAAAAAGGAAGTTTAAACATTTCATTGGAAATTTAATTTAACTTTCCCCATTTCATAACAACTCTTCAAAATGCTTGGAAACAAGTCTCATGAGGCCACAGGAGCAGCATCTGTAGAGAAATTACAAGAAAGCTATCATGGAGAAATGAATTTTAGAGTGCTTATAAAGTGAAATTTACAGTGCTTATTCCAAGCCCCAGAAGGCCTAAATGGAATACACAGCTGCCATTTGATTGAAAAACAAAGACTTGAAATTTAGCACATGGCTATGAATTTCAAAGAACTATTCTAATAAATGTCTATACTTAAATGATGGAGCTTGTGAAAGAAGCTGAGTACTGAAACTGAGGCTAGAGATACAATTACCAATTTTATTTTTTTAAGGTATTTTAAAAGGTTAATACCTTTAGAGAAGCTGCTCACAGTCACCCCAAACCACTTAGAACAGTAAATAGTATTCACATTTTAGGGCATTTGATGCTGTCTTCTCTAGGCTGAGGTATGATTTCTTGAGTTTTCTAGAT
>VRYO01001463.1:95189186-95201963 GCA_009812075.1 Sialia sialis | reverse complement strand
CACACCTGAATATAAGCCGCACCACTGGGGTAGGCTGGATTCTTCAATGAAAAAGGTGCAACTTATATTCGTGAAATTACTGTAAGTCAAATTTATATAAGAGAGAAAATGGGGTTTTGACATTAAATATCCATCAAAAAGCATAATAAATTATAATATTTTATTTGTCATTGAACTACTGTTTCTTTCCTTTGGAATAACTTTGACTTTCTCTTCCATATTTTGGACAGCCCAACAGTGTGGTTATTTACTTTAAAGATGGGCTATATTTTCAGACATTGGGCTATACAAATTTGCTTTTGCCTTCCTTGGTACAAAGGTTTCCAAATGTATACGATTTTTTAAAACACTTTAATCTTATTTTAAATTGTCATTAAATTAAAATGTATTAATAAAAATATTAATTAGGACTTTTACAAACATCTAAGAATCAAAAGGAAAAATACTAGGACATAAAAATATTTGATGCTAGTCCTTTTGCTAGTAAGTGCAAATACAAAATACTGATGTGAAACCTACTCTACATTATTCAAGGTACAACTTGAGGTTTATAGTATTAGAAGTTGCAAGTGGCTGAGGACAAAATTTGTCTAACCTTAATTGATTTCATTAATAGGGAATTTTTTTTGTTCAGTTGATAGAGCTGCTAATTCCTGTAGGGTAGAGAAAAATGAATATTTGTGTATTTCCCACAGAAGTAAAAAAGAGTACAAAAAAGTTTCTTAAAAAACACCATATTTATCAGCAGAGGAAAGTCACTGCTATGCAAAAATCAGATTTTTTTTTTCCCCTGCTCTCTGCTGGAGAAAGGGAAGATGAAAGGAACCAGAAGAATAAAATAGAGATGACTTTTTCTTTAAATAAGAGTCACAGACACTAGGTGGGGATAGATGTCAAAACAAAAATATTGCTTCTTTTGCTGTGTATAAAAGTGTAAAAAAATGCACTTTTGCTGCGAAGAATCTAGGTCATATTGTATGTAAGGAATGAACTGGGGAAGCTTTATAAGTTCCCTGTGATTTCCATTTTCTTTTTATATACATCTAGAAATATTCTAATCTGAGCTGGTAAAAATTTACTATTTTCCACTTTCATTTTTTTTCCAATTTAGAGCCTCTACTTCATTCATCTGATGCACAAAAAAAGAGGCTAAATAAAACATTCTTAGATTTTCACCAGCAATTCACCACGAAATTTTAAAAAGAAGTCCTCCATTAGGTTTAGTCTGCTTTGCCTAGTACTGGTACTTGAGACTTTTCCTGCCTAGAGACAATTTTATCTGAGGCCAGCTTTTACACTTGAAATTTAAGGAGGTAGTTTTAATGAAAGAAAACTAGAAAGCCATTGTGGTGGCTGTGTCAGCAGAATGAGAGACTTGTCACATGAAGGTAGATGTCCATTTACCTGCTCTTTTGAGAAATTCAAAGGGTGTTTAAAGAGGAGCTTTGAGACCTGGGAACAGACCAGCTCCTGTGGCAGGGTTCTAGATGTTTCTTTATAGGTGTTGTCCTTGAGCTCTCTGAAAATGTTGTGTTCATATTGTCACAAGCAACAAACAGCACAAGACCCCAGAGTTTGCCATGACCAATGCACTTCCAGGGGCTGGGGAAATCACTGATGTGATAGAGCTGCAGACACTGGTATGGCAGAGCTGCATGGGGAAAAAGGAAAGAGATGTCTCCCCATTTGGGAAAGGTCAAAGTGGAAAATTCAGGTGGAAAGCACAGTTGAATCCTCACTTCAGAGAAGAATCTGGACTTTGTCTGATCTTATGCTAAATGAGTTAAATTTAAGTAAAATGTTATGCTTGAAGTCGAAAAAAAAAGAGCTGAAACTAAGATCTAGAACAGCAAGTCAATGACATAATCTTTCATACTGAATGGCAAAAAAACCCTTTCCCTGTGAAATCAAGCTTACATTCACATAGCCTAGATTGAGGCAACATCTTTAGAGCGGAAGTGTGCTTTCTTTACACACATAGGGCAGAGGTAACATCAAGAGCTGCTGACATGGAAAAGCTGTCATAGACCTCATTTCTAGGATAATTTTAGAATACAAGACTATATCCAGGCAGGTAGGACAGCTAAGATAACACAAACAATTTGAAATTTAAAGACAGGTTTTTCTTACATTTATTATGAACATGGTACTGACTAGCATTTGATGTCCAATGGTCTGAAACAAAAACACTAGAGAGAAATGAGCTAATTATTTGGAAAAATTAGTTCACAAGTTTGATATTCAGTACATCAATGACTGCAATGTTGCCAGTGGGTCCTGACACATCTCATACAGAAAACATTTTTTATTTTACGGAGTGAGAAAACACAAGATTTGAGGTGTGTTTTTAATTGCCAGAGTGCTTATTGTCATCTGTGCAGCAGATATTTTAAAAACTTCTTGGCAGCAGAAGCAACCTGTGCAGTCCCTTCTCCCCCATGCAGTGCCCATACTTCTCAGGTGTGCCAGGAAGAAGAGAAACTCATTTAGATTAAAAATCACCTTGAGAAGTACCCAGAGATGTTGTATTGCATAAATCAGCACTGTGTTCAAAAAAGTCAACATTTATTAAAGTCTGTGGGAAAAACTCAGGCTACGCTGTTATAACAGACGTCAAATGTAAACAGAGAAGATCACTAAAAACATTCTGGCACAACCTCTTGAACCAAAAAAATCTTTAAATGTATTTTGTTGTTAAGAAGAGAAACAAAACAGAAAAACTGGCCGCTGCACAGGCAACAGAGCAGTTAGCCACAGCATTATGGCTTAATTTTTCACACAGAAAATTTAAAGAGAATGTTGACAAATTACTTGTCATAAACAGAGTACATCTAGATCAGAGTGGCAAACTAGGAAAAAAAGAACAGAAAGGGAAAGGAATTTTACTCTGATATGTCTTATCACTCACATAGCAATATCCAACATTTTTTCTGTTTCATTTGGTTTAGTTTATTTTAAAGTTCACTTCAGCTTTCCAAGAAGAGATAAACCTCACAAAAAGGTTAAATACGTAAATAAAGACTTCTGTGGAAAATTATTAATTAAATAATAAAAATTATTAATTTAAAATAATATAGAATCAGCAGAAAGAGTAGTCTTGTCCTGTCTGTATTAGAAAATGTTTTGATTTTTCTTTTTCCTAGCTCTATTTGCATTGTCATTCTTCATATTGTTGCAGTGCATTTTATTCATTAATGATTCAAATACACATGAATAGCATTTTTTTTTAATAGATGGAATTGGAGAGTCTTTTAAACCTGATAATTATTTTTTATTATTATTTTCTAAGGGAGATTGAATTGCCCATTGGCTATTCCTAAAAATTACATTTTGACCCTTATTATATACATGCATGTTTGAAAACAGAAGGTTGTCACTCTCTCTCCTAAAAGATGGAAAGAGCCAGCACAGAGTTAATAAATCCTGTCTGAATCCTACACCACCAAAAAAGCAGCTTGAACTGTAAATTTATGATAAGTCAGCATGAAAAGACTAATTCTTGGAAAGTTTTCATATATAGCACTTCAGTTTTTCACAGCTTTAGACATCAGCAACAAAGTAATTATGACCTCAAATTGAAAGGCATGATTTTATATCAAAGAGGATTTATTGCTTTCCTCAGGGCAATTTGCTTCTCATTCCCCCATGCAGGTCAGGGTAACACTTGATTTTCGGGTTAATAAATATTCCCTTTTGTTTGCATTTTTCAAAAGATGTTGGCACCAGCTGGCACCATCAAGCTGGAATGCACACTGGGAACCTCCAGTGACCTCACATGGCTGCAAGCAGCCTGCCATGCTTTCAGACTTGTAACTGATGCTGATTGGTTCATTTTTTTGAGATTACAGTTTTCTGAAAGCTGTGTTTGTGTATTTGATGTAATTGCAAGTGAATTAATTTTGTCTCAAAAATCAGAATGGTGTTTAAAACCTACTCTAACATCTAAAGAACCAAGTTATAACATGATTTCTTCCAGTTTCACAGATCTCATCAGACTTAGTCTTTCTTGAGAAGAGTTGGCCAAGAAATTGTTTTCACATTCTAAAACTTGGAGATTACTTTTAAAAGAAAAAATCCATTCTACATTGAGACAATTTTGAAATCAGGGAAAAGTGACAAATCTAGGCAAAATCAACCAACCTAAGAATCTCTTTCTCTGGTTTTGAACAGTTTCTATCCTAGATTCAAGAATCCTTTCCTGATGAATACTTAATTAAAAGATGGGAGGTTGATTCTAAAGAATTAAGAATATACTACAGTATGAAAGTGTCTCATCAGAGAATTCCCTATCTAGTTCTTCCTGGAGAACTAGGACTATAGAGGTCATTCACTGGCAAATTTCTATTCTTAAATACATTCACAGATGTCATTGCATCACTGATTTCCCGTCCTACATTAAAAACCTTTGTTCCTCCGTCCTAGAAGTTAATTATCATCACTGGCAGCAGCAGCTTCAACAGCTGAACGCTAATCAGTTGTGAACGGTGGTTTCTCTATTTATGGCCTGAGATAACTGACCGCACTATAGGTGGTGGTTTGAAAGTCTTGGCCTTCAAGCTTGGGCACCGAAGAAAGATGCTGGAGTCATTTTCTGAGGTTTCTTAGATAGTTTACTCTTTCTTATCTCAGGAATTTCTTTCCTGACCAGCTGAGGTCTGTTCAGCAGGTCAGCCAAAGGCACTCTCTCTGCCCACGGGGCAGGTCTTATCTTTTATACTATAAACTAAGTAACCATAATTTACAATTACCTTCCAATACATGACACCTACATTGCACTGTCCAGCTTTCTCCCAAGCCAATCCAAAAGTGCCATCCTAACCCAAAAGATAGACACCCGGAAGAAGCAGGAAGAAAGACATGCCACACTCAAAATCCTCCATCTTGTCCCCAGACCCTTATTATAAACAATTTTTAAAATTCACTTTTCTGTTTTCTAATAGTTCAATTTACACTCTACTTATTTTTTATAAGTTTCAGTTCTTCATACAACGATGGTAACTTTTCCCAGGGACTGAGATCGAACCCACAGGGGTCCTGGGCATTGTGCCAAGGTCTCCGAGCCTCCTGCCCGGGTCTCAAGGTATTCAGGGAAGCCAGGGCAACATCCTGGGTTCCCACAATCAGTGAACAATTTAAGTCTTGAGCTAATTTTTTTGCATTGCTACTACCCTTTTCTCTGCCTATTTTGAAATGTATGTGTCCATTACAATACATTATAAAATTCTGAAATATTATTTTACATTCAGATGTATTGTTGGATTTTTGTTATATCCAGTTGACCTCTCAGCTGTAAGGAAGATGAGCACCTGTAGATTATCTGCCATTTTTGCAGCAGCAACTGCAGTGGTTGGGAGTATCCTACAGGTGCCAAAAAAATATGGAAGATCAATTATAATGGGACCATATGAAAAGGTCTTCTTTTTGTAGACACAGCAGTGGGAGTTGAGACTAGTGGAAATGACACTCTGGCAGTTTATGTAAAACTAAAGAAGACTTGGCATCATGATTTTCAGGTGGAAAATAATAGAGACAAGATGTTTTGACTATTTTTTCCTAGACATTGTACAATGGTGTAACTCAGAGGAATACAGCACTGTGATAACAGATACAGATTGATTTGCATCTCGAGGACCTGGCTCAAATCACTCTGTGTGTAACACACTGCAATTTTAAACATTTTGCTGCTGTACTTTTGCTCAGAAAAATCAGACATCAGCTGTTTTCCAGCAGCTTTGGCTGCTGCCCTTTACCATTTCCTCTGCCACTCAAGGCCAACTGCTCACAGTTCAAGGGAAAAACACTCAGGATCTAAAATTAGTGTATTTCTCCAAAGACAGCAGAACCCTTTGAAATATTTTCCCCATAATAAGACGTGATGAAAAAATTATCCCAATTTAATTTGCTCTTCAACATTCATAATACACCATCTGGTACTTATTGCATGCCTTTGTAGAGCTCTTCACTGGGGTCTCAGCTATTTCTATGCCTTCTACCTAGGCTAAGACATGAGCACTGACTTCAGCTGGCTCTAAACCTAACTCCTGGTGTAAATTGACAGCAGTCTATTTACTCTGGTGAACTTCAGCTCCATCTTTAACCCAAGCTGACAATAGTCAGCTATTTTCTGACCACTATTTTCTCAAAAATCATGTGAACAGTTTTCCAACAATTTTTTTCTTAAAATGCTACACAAGACCTAAAAATTTATAGAAGCTGTGTTTGTGGGATATCAGCCAGATGCATGGGGTATCCCAGACATCATGTCTTTCTATCTAAGCCCTTTAAAAGAGAGCTTTCCTCCAGAATCTGCAAATCGAAAAATTAGAGTACTATAAACTATAACCTATGAAGACTGCATCAACCAAAAATAAGACTAATTTAAAAACTCCTCTGATTTAAAACTGAACAATATTATTGAAGCCAGCAGAACTGCAGATGTTTAAGTGAAAATAGAACATGAAGATTATTAAGATTAAGAATTTTTCTGTGGAATTTTTTAACTGGGGTTTCTCTACATCTCATTTGATTAACTGGTATCACATTTTTGTGCACGATTCTTGCAGTATTTATATAGAAAGTGATAGGGTTGTTTTTTAGGCTGCATTTGCTATGTGATAGTTGAGTCTGCAATAGCACTTAAAAGTTGTGATTTTGAGCTGTTGCACTTTTGGCATTAACAACAATTATTTAGTAGAATTAATTTAAGGAGTATAGCCTTCTCTCCTAAAACCATTTTATCACTTCAAAATATTAATCTGTAGATGAGTAAACTCTGCTTTCTGGGAGATAAATGACCTCTGTCTGTGTTTTACAGGTCAATGCACTAAGACTAAAAAATGCAAAAGATGCTCAAGATTACAAGCGTTGACTTCCAAAATCCATAGCATGACAGGCATCACCAGCAATTCTGCATATTTCCTCATGCTCTGGCATACCCCAGGCTGTAGATCAGCTGATCAGCCAATGTTTCTCTCTGTCTCACAGATACCTGGCAGAGCAGCACTGGACAAGCATGCAGATATGTGTGTATGAAGGTACAGCGTATGCATAACCCCCTATATAAATAGGCACCAATTAGTGTTTTTTAACCCTACTACACCTGTTTTGCATATAACCATTCGCTTATTTGCTTGTTCCAAGGGATATGCATGATTTTGAACCCAAGGATTCATCTCCAAAACCCCTATAGTCAATATAAATCACACCCAGTGATGCCCGTGGACTTGGGATTCATGCCCCACACCCCTTTCCAAGAGCTAATTCTATATTAGAGATTCCCTCTAGTGCAGCCTCAGGTCTCTTCTTCACCCTGATCCCACTGCTGTCCATGATGGGTCCTAAAGCAGGAGGAAACCCCCAGAATATCACATCACAGATGGATGTGTTAGGATGAGCCTAACATCAGAGGGCATAGGTGCCAAAACCAAGGGGGCTGAGGACAGCTGAGGGTCCCTGCTCCTCCAGGCCCCTCCTGCACCGGTTCCATATTCACAAACCCACTCCCTGCCTGCCAGATCTTCTCAGGACATAAGTCAAGACTGCATGAGTAAAAAGACTAAAAGACCACATCAGTGCTGTGAATGATCTCTTTACAAAGGGATTGAAATTACTTGGAGAGGCTCTGTGGGAAAAAAAATAAAAGTGTTGTTGCCTAGTGTCCCCATTCTGTAAATATATCCAAGACTTCAAAGTCTACTTCAGTTCCCTGGCACCAAAGCAAGGATATTTTTCTAAAAAATGAGCTCAACCTTAGCGAGGATGCACTACAGAAAATATGATGTGAATGTGAGACCCACCCCTGGAAACTTATCCATTAACAGAACATTTAAATCTGTCTTGGTTAAAGTTGTGGCACACACCCAAGGGCCTATTTAATTTTATTTTCTTTTTTTAAAGTACCCAAACCCCTAAAAAAAAGCCCAAAACAAAGCCACCCCACCCAAATCCCAGATATTTTTCTTAAGCCTAATTCAAGCCATTTGTGTTTAAAAGTTCTAACAGATGTAAACACAGAGGCACAAGCAAGCTGGATACCACTGCTTTATGTGCAAGGTAAGGGACGGGGTTTGGATATGCTCTTGATAAATGAGGGGGAGTTATTCCTCTGTCATTGGCCAGTTTCCCAAACACTTCATGCAAAATCGTAAGCATTGCCAGTGAGTCAAGAGCAAACCGTAGTTGATGAATTCCATACAGTGCAGTAAGTTACACTGAGTCAGCCCTACTTGCACTCCACAGGCAATTTTTCTCAGGAAGGGGAAGTCCCAGACTTGTTCACTCCCTCAAATGAAATGTTAAAAGTTTCTCAATTAAATCACCAAACCATTTCACGGCTGCAGATAACATTTTTGTTCGATTTTTTTGTGAGAGAGCAGAATGGCAGATTTTGTCTGGGATTTCTGTAAGGGGTTTTTGCATGAGAACCCTACCAGGAGCCACAGTATGTCACACAGTGCCATGTAAGGCCCTGTTTCTTTTTGCTGGTGTTAAAAAGTAATATAAAGAATTCTATTAAGATAGGTGTAGGCGTATGTTGATAAAAATTATTTTACTACCTGTCTAGTTTTAATGCATTATGGTTAAGCAGCAAGTTGCTATTAGAAAAGTAAGACTATCAAATACCATCTATAAAAACATTAATAAAAATTCTAGTAATGTTAATAAAGAATATAAAGAAAAATCTCACTAATGATATCTTCAAATTTTGCAGGACTAATATATGATAAAATGGTTATATTTACCTAGAACAATTAACCTTCCTCTATTTGGACATTACCCATGCATTTATGTGCCCTCCTGAAATCAGATTTATAAATAGAATTTTTAAAATCCTCAAAAAAACACAAGTGAGAAAAAACCTTAATCTCCTTAGAGATCTAGTGAAATTAAAATATTTTTGGGAAAAAATATGGACAACAGAAATGTGAATTGTTTATTAGTAGCAGGAAAAGGTGAAGCAAGAAAAGATCCTTTCCATGGTATTATTTAGATACAAATGCATAAATATAAATAGATATGCTTTCTATTACAGTACTATATGTGAATATGACATATTATTTAACTCTTTACAAAAGTAAAAAGATTTTTCAAATATTTTTTCCCATCTAGGCCACAAGATGTTGCTATGTATATATTACCATTCTGACATACAGATTAAGAAGATAAATACATATTTAGAAATATAAATATTTGAAATACTACTATTTGATGAGTTGAGTGCACAAGAATGTGTTTATATTTCTGTTTTTGTCTGAAGAATGTTCTTCCATGAAAGGGAGAAGTCAAAATCTACCCTTGAAGAGTCATGCTGCACTTGGGACAAATAGCTCTAACATCAGCACCCTTTATTCATTACCCTCAATTTTATCGCCTGTATTAGGAATGCAAGAAAATTAACCAAGATGTAAATTATTCTTCAAGGCTAGTAAAAAAACTAATTCAAAACATAGGTAAAATTACAATGCATTATATTCAAAGGGCCCATTAAAAAGTCAGATTTCTAAGATCTGTTGTTCTCCTAGATCTCTTGATTATAATAATCAGTTTGAAAAACTAAAGGAACTTTTTTTGGATGTTTCTATAAAAGCCAGCTACTCAGACTACACTAAAATTGTTTCCCAAGACTGTAGAAAGAGTTGTTGCTGAATTCAGACTGTACCTTCAGGAACATCAGGCTTATTGTGGTGAATCTAATTTATTATGCTCAGTTGTACACGTTTTTCTTCTTTAATCTCATGTTGCAAATACTACAGACTCACTTCATTGCAGAAATTCACTTTCTAGCTCCCCTTTCAAATGTATCAGTATTAAGAGCGGTCTAAAGGCAATATTCATTGCTTCTATAAGATGGACAAAACAGTATAATTTCACATTACTTTTAGTTTTAAAAAGTTGAAGTGGATTTACCCAGTCTTTTCCAAAATATTTTTCTTTGGGAAAAGACCAAATCTAGACTTTAAAAATGTCTAATGACATGGTAAAAGATCCTGTTACATTTTACTGGTAAGAGTCATAGCTTGAAGTATGAATATTCATTATTTTATGAATCCATAATTCTATTTTATGAGTCTATGTGCTCAGACATCCTTCTGCAAATTATTAAATCTGAAGAAAACAACATTTCAACACCAATAATCATAAAATTGGACTGAGGAGAAAAATTGATTAAGTTATGGAGTTATAAATTTAGTTGGGTATATGACCAAGGTAAATAGTTTATTAATGCATGCAAAAAATTGCTTAATGCCCCAGCACCCTTAAATGTGCAAATAAGATGTACAATCTTGTGCTATAGTTGTGTACTAAATATAAAAGTGAGATGGGAGATGTCTTTTATTTTCTTTAAACACCTGTTCAGTAAATCTAGATGAAAATGCAGCATTGTGGTCAAATGTCATTTAATACATGAAGAAAAAAATCCAGCACAACCCTCCAAACTCCCTGCCAGATAATTTTTATTTAGTTCAGCAACATTATTGTACTTTATATGAAGAGGCTGTATTAAACAGACATTGAGGTGTATCTAGATTTCTTGCCAGCAAGTACATAAACAGAAAAAAAATAAACACCAAGACATTAGAAATATGAATTTCTACTGAAAGATGACAGAGTATAAATGCTACAAATGCCAACCAATTTCTTTTGAAGTGTGGAGAAATAGTAATAATACAGATTAAATATCTTTAGGTTAAGTATCAGAAGGCTGAAGTACACTCAAGTTCCAAGAAGAGGCAAGATTTAAAAAATAATTCGAAGCTTTCAGCAAGCATATGTCCTGGTGCTTTCAGCTTGCAAAATGTGACAGCCTTTTATTTTGCTCCTCCACATATGCATGATATGACATGAGATTGCAAATACAAATTAGTGCCCCTCCCCACTGGTTTATAACCTGGTTTATGTTTCTCACAAGTCAGATGACATTCTGTAACTGGGGATAACAGTAGAATGCATTATCACAGTACACTTATGGACTGGGGTTTTCTGAATTCCTCTGAGTGATCAAGTTTTCTAACATATTAAAATACTAAAATAATAATTATGACTCAAAATTCACTGAAACACCCAACACATAAGATAATCAAGAATAAAATTTAAGATTCAAATACATTATTACAATTACTTTCACACTGCCAATACTCGACACAGCAATAACAAAATCCGGCAATCCAGGTCTCCCAGCCTAAGTATTAGAACATTCACAGTATTCCAAATAATCCACGTACAGTACAAGAGGAGAGATTCTGCCACTGACAGTAGTGTTAGTGTGCTTTGTCTGACATTAGATGGTTCTGTAAATGTCATGTAATGCTAAGCTATTTTATTATTGTCATGATAAAAGGAAATTGTCTCTACACAAAGCAAGAAGCATAATCACACCTATGATGCACATTAATTCTTGCAGCAAATAGTCAATAACCTAGTTCTCACTAATGTTTATCTGAATGATTGCTACTTCTCTATGCAGGAGCTGTTCTCTACACAATAAATACAGCTAACAAATAGGGAACTACTACTATCCAAAAGTCTTACTTTTCAAGTCATGTAATGATAAAAAAAGTTCAAATTGTGTTTTCTGATCTATCCAACTACCTGTGCAGAAAGACATTGGTCCTTAACATGTCCATTCTGGAACAATTTAAAATTATGGTTTAGTTACTGTGCAACTAGAGTACTGTAATCCCTGTTCTATTAAAAAAATACATGAATGGGAAGAAAATGTGTCATACCTCTTGAGATATACCCAAAATATATCTTCCCTGCTACAAGATTATGCAAATTCCTAATAGAAAACAATAAATAACATTTCAAGAAACATCAAATTTACACATAAATTGACAGATAAGCATTTCTAAGATTCTTCTGCAGCCCAAACATAGTGATTTGAAATTTTGTGGATCGTCTAGAGGAGGATGTCTAACCTTTCACCATACTTAAAAAGGAGCCACTTACTTTCCTGTGCCTCAAGCACAAAACACTGAAGTATCACCTTCCCTATCTTGTGGTGTAGATGGAAATGAAAGGTCCAATCTGAGATGGATCTTTATGACAAGGGAAATACCCCATATGCACATTTCTGTCTGAATGTATCCAAACTACTTCAGGTTATGGGAAAACCTGTCCAGTCCTATAGTCTTTCTGGCCCTATAAACACTGCAACTTAATTTTGGCCAACTTTAGTACTAGAAAATATCCTAGGGTTGAGTCTTTGTTCTTTAAAGCCAAAGCACAACATTATAGAAGACAGAAGATAAACAATACAATTCCTGAGCCTTCCATATTAAGAAACATGCATTTCTTTTCCCTTTCTTTAAATAAGATTAACCCAGTCCAACTATATTTTTTGGGTAAGATTAAAGAAAATGACACATTTTAGAAAGCTTAATTCGGCTTTATTATAATTTCCCAACAATTGCCTGAAGTGATAAAATGTGATCTTTCTTTCTCATGAAGCAGGCAATACAGGCAACTTGGTATTTAAGGACTAAAGTTCCAGGTCTGGGAAGAAGTCACCAGGAAAATATCTCCTTTTTGGGAATGGTTCTGTTGTATGGAGGGAACAGGGACTACTGCAGAAGGTCATACAACTAGTTATTAACTTGGAAAAGAAGAATGAGGAAAATGTTGTGTTGCCATAGCTGTGATTCATACATACTTCGTTATATTTCATTCTTTTTAATAACATATAATCTGTGGTTCTCCAACAGTGAAAATTCACAATGCTTTTCCTTTTCCTTTTCTCTTTTCCTTTTCTCTTTTCCTTTTCTCTTTTCCTTTTCT
>VRYO01001463.1:95162570-95183882 GCA_009812075.1 Sialia sialis | reverse complement strand
TGGGGTGAATTCACATTGGAGAAGTTAATGGAGGGCTGTCTCCATGAATCCCACACTGGAGCAGGGGAAGGACTCCTATTCCTGAGCAGCAGCAGGAACTGTGGTGAGCTGACCACGACCCCCATTCCCTGTCTCCCTCTGCCACTGTGGTGAGGAGACAGAGCCTGGGAAGGAGGGAGAGGTGGTGGGAAGGTGTTTTTAAGATTTGTTTTATTTCTCATTATCTGCTCTGATTTTGATATGTAATAAAGTAGATTAATTTCCCCAAGTCAGTTGTGTTTTTCCCATGGCAATAATCAACACATCAACCTTTCATTATATATTCTCTCCCCTGTCCAACTGTGGAAGGATAAGATCAAGTGGCTTTGGTGGGTGCCTGACATCCAGCCAGGGTCAACCCACCACAACATGGCCTTAAGTTTCATATATATTTTTCTTATCCCTTCACACGCTGCTCCAAAGGAGACATTACCTTTATAATTCTGTTTCTCATTCCATTCTGTTCATGATGCAGAAACTATATCTGTGGGCAACATACTACTCCTCCTGACTTTTCTAGTGTATTTACACCACAGAAAATCCTTGAACCATAGAGCTCATTTAGGAGGAGATCCTTGAGGGAACATCGTGCAAAAAAACAAACCTGAATCTGTATTGTTGTGCTAATTACTGAGTTTAACATGAGAACTGCAGTGAGTGGAAAGCCACAGCGTGGGTGAGCCTCATTAAGATACAGCATTCCTGATTAATTTTCAAATTAATTGAATTCAGATGGAAGGATAGATCACTTTCTTTGGCATAATTAAGAACTCCTAGAAATAAGTAGATTAAGTGGAAGAAAATGAACATTAGTGGTTTTTTTGGATTCTGTCCTTATCCCTTTAATTTGTGTGTGCTCTTTGAAGTGCATTCAAGTGAACAGTGAGATTAAGAAATTTTTACAGCTCACCAATAATCAGTTCTGCACGTCCAATGCTACTGTTAGAGTAATATTTCTCATATTAAAACTATTATGCAAATCCAGAAAAATAAGAACAAGGCTGAGTGCAAACCAACACCAACTTTGGAAGTAGCATTTACCATGGTCTACACATCAGAACTCAATTGCAAAAGTTTTTTCCTCAACTCACAATTATGAACAAGCTCAGAAGGTGAGTTGATCTTAGACTGTACACAACACACAATAAAGATTTTTAATTTTATTAATTTGCTATGATGGATTCATTTCTTAGTTTTGGATAACAGTTCAGCCCCTCACAGTCCAGTAGGACGCTTATGCTCTGTAACTGAGAAAGAAACCAACATTATTTCAGATAGGAGAGCTCTGGAGTAAGCGCAATAATGAATAAGAATGGTGCCCTGATGACATGGATTGCTACATTCTTGCTGATTTTTGCTTTTATATCAACTGGATATAATTGCTTCAGGCGTAATGTATCAGTCATCTTTTCAACTAAAATTTAGATAAAGACTTAGAGCTGAGTTTTTACACTATGATAAATGAGAGTTTGGCACTAAAGCCCATTTTATCCCACTGTAAAATTCAAAGTGCTTCTTCCACTTCAATTTTGGTCAATTACAAGAAAATCAAGGACTTGCATTGAAAGGAATTTGGAAAGAACATAAATGAGACAGCCAACCTTTCATCAGAATAGACCTGATTAACTAGGTCAGCTTCTCCCAGGAAACAAAAAAGGATGTATTTTACCTGGCAATTTCTAATATGGCTTTTGGAATCCAATGACTGAAAGTTGGAAGGAGGAACAAATACCTAGTGGAAAATAATTTAAATCTTGATGTAGTAGCAGTCTCAAACAAAAGTTATCCAAACCAACAATTCCAAAAGGAACCTTTCATAAAGGATATGCTTCAAGTTTCATGGAAGCATCAGAAAGCCACAGCACAAAACAGTTTCCCCTCCCTCTTTAGAACTAGGCTGTATTAAGGAGGATGTGGATTCTTATTCACATTCCTGCATTATAACCATTTAACATTGTAATTTGGAAACAAATTATGTCTCTCATCTTGCCAGCTATGATATAGCAAAGTAAACTCTTTCTTCCAAGGTCTTTAACTCCTTCATAAATAACCAATATAGACCACGTCTAACTGTGTTTTCCTTTGCTCTTGAAATATTACTATGAATAGTTATACAAGTAAGAAAAACAAGCAAAAACATTTCTGCTCTGTCCAATTCATAGTCTGGGTCTCTAAATATTATTTCAATGGAGTAAATGTTAAACGGCTTTTGTGGTCTCACGGAGAGTCCAGGAACCTCTTCAACCTCCAAATATTATTTGTATTACAGTCCCAAGAGACACATTAACTTTTGTGCTAGAATGCCTACAGTAGTGCGAAGTTTTGCTCTAAAACAAAAAGAATTTAAAAATGCCAATGTTCTGATAAGTGAAATTTCCATTTTTCCATAAGAAAAAATGTTATTTGATCTGTCCACCCTGGAACGAGCAAAATCCCTCACTAATTCATTTCGCTGATACCACTAGATCATGTTCTCGGCACCTCTAATTTGAAATTCTGAAGATAGCACTGGCTGCAGCTGTTTCATCACCAGGAGAATCAAGCAGTTACACAATAATCACAAGAAAAAGTCTGTTTTGCAACTCTAATGCTATAAAGTCATGCCAAAGCTAAATACACTTTTCAAATCTTTGGCAGAAAGGCCAAACTCCTCAAACTAGTTCTCAAATTGATCACCAGGCCTTAGCAATAGGCAAGCCTCAATGGTGCCATAAACCAGTTCTTTAGAGATGCTGTGCTGTATGGAGACAACAGAAGTAGTCATGTTTAAATATCTTTTGGAATTACTATTACAGGCAAGTCACAATAGTACTGCCAAGAGTGTACATGATATGTTAAGACACATTTGACTACAAATACATTTGGAAAAATATAATTGCAACAGCTAATTGCTGGTCTGAGCCTACAGAAACAACCACAATGGGAGAATATCAAGCCAAAGCAAGTCTCTCCTACTCTCAATTCTATTTGAATTCAGTTTCATGTGTCACCATACAAGATAGAGCAGCACATTGCAATTTTTCTCAGATCCACATTGCAAATTCAGTCAAGTAAGAAATGCAATGGCTAACTTCAAATTACAGTAATTTCACGATTATAAGCCGCACCTGAATAAAAGCCGCACTTCCAGGTAGCCAGGAAGACCACGGGATTTGTCCATATATAAGCCGCACCTGAATATAAGCCGCATCTTTTTTTTTTTAAAGCACAGACCCATATGCAACAAAGTAACGAGTTAGTAACAGAATCGTGCCAGTGCAGGGTTTGCTGTCAAGTTGCTCATTTTGCAAACAGTTTTCACAGACTGGAGAAGCCTTTAAATGCAGCCCCAGGCATCCTCCCCATGCTGTGTGGCCTGGCACTCCTGTCCCCTGCGCTGGCTGCCGCGGCGCCCCGCCTGCTCAGCAGTGGCAGCGGCTGCCCACACCGTGCGCAGCCGGCGGCTCGCCCCCTTGCTGCGTGCTCGAAGCTGGCTGCCCGCTGCCTCCTCACAGCAGGAAACCAGTTCCAGGTCCTCGCCTGCTCGGCTGCAGTGGCTGCTCCAGGCGCCACCTGCAGCCTCAAGCCGTGCCGCCGTGGTGCCACGGGTAGCCCTGGGCAGCGTTTCCGCGGGCTGCCCCGAGCCGCACTGCTGTGGGCAGCCCTAAGCCACTCTGTCGTGCTGCCACGGGCAGCCCCGAGCTGTGCCGCAGTCCTGCCACGGGCAGCCCCAAGCCGTGCTGCCACGGGCTGCTCCGAGCAGAGCCGCTCCGCCGCAGGCGGCCCAAGCCATGCCGCCGTGCTGCCGCAGGCAGCCCCGAGCCACGCCACCACGGGCTGCCCCGAGACATGCTGCTTTGCTGCCGCAAGCCGCCCCGAGCCATGCTGCCGCGGGTCCCACAGCGCCCTGGCTCGGGGTGGCCCGTGGCAGCTCTCTCACCAGCCGGCTCGCACTTCCAGTCTGGCCTTTCACAGGGATTTGTCCATAAATAAGCCGCACCTGAATATAAGCCGCACTACTGGGGTAGACTGGATTCTTCAATGAGAAAGGTGTGGCTTTTATTCATGAAATTACTGTAATTTCTTTGGTGGGGAGCTGGGGTGGGAAGTGAGAGGGGAGAGATGATATTGTTTGCATTTAATACTTGATAGTTAAAATGTTTAACAGTTAAAAACTTTATAATTCTGACTGACTGCAATTTTCAGATAAGAAAACATGATATAATTAAGTCCCTCTATCTGAAGCCTGAGTAATTTCACATGCATTTATTAATGCAAGGAAACTGATCTTTTAATTTGATTGTTAGGACAGTCATATAGAAGAGAAGAAACAAGTTTACAATTATTTTTCTTTCTGACCTGTAGATGTGATCCTATACTTTCAATATACTAAGTGTAATAATTCACTTCCCAAATGTGACAAAATTTTTGGAGGGTCTTGATTTCATTCTTAATTCCTGTTCAGTACCAGAACACATGCAACCATTCTGTACTTCTCTTTATCTTCTTTTGCCACTGTTTTAGATGCCACCAGGTAGGAAAATTGGGGCACAGACCAGGCAGAGAATTAAATTCCTTCTCTTTGCTTTTTTTTTTTTTACCAAAGTTCTCCACAAATAGCAAATCGTGCTGCTTAAATGAATTCCACAGAATATTTTTCACTTATAAACAAAAATTTCTCCTGATAGATAAAATTTTCCCATCATCTTTATGTGTGATTAGATAACAGTATTCTCTACATGACAGCATATGAAAAAGATGAGGCTTTTGCACTTGGCCCAGATATATTACACAAAACCATGAGATGCCTACAAATTGTCAGAGTAACTGTAGAAAAGGGGCCACAGGTAAAGAGCAAGTGAACTTCTCACTTACGTTTTAAATCTAAAGTTCACTTCATAAGACGATACTCTAAACTGCAAACTACTGCTAAAAACTCACAAGATGTTGCACCAATTTAGCAACAAATGAAAAGCCAAGAAAAAGCAACAACCATAAAGAAAGAGCCTAAAAATTATATTTAGCTGTTGATTTTTTACAGTTGGATTCATTCCTGGGACTTGTAGTCCTGCAACCACAAGGTATAAGATAAACCCAAATAAACTACATGTAGTTTCCAATTAGGAAGAAGGGCTTTCACTACCTCATGGAAAGTTCCATTTTATTGTACAGGAGAATCTTTAGCTTCACAAATGTTGCATGCTCGAGACCCTACATTAAACTTCTCAATGGTCTTGCTGGTTGTGATAAATTATTTGCTTGTGCTGGTGCTGCTTACAGTAAGCCACTTATTTCCTTCTCTTCCCTTGAACAAGGTAGCACATGTGCCACTTTATTCATCACCATTTATTATTAATAAAGAAGATATACTTACTTATATACATTTATTTAATAATTAAGATAGAGGATGAGTCTTAGAACAGAAGAATTGAGTTGAAAGACATCTACAGTGACCTTTGACCCTAACTGCCTGACCACTTCTGGGCTGACCAAAAGTTAAAGCACGGCTTAAGTTTGTTGGCCAAATATTAACATCGATAGGCTTCGAGCATTGACCATCTCACCAGGAATGTTTGGGTTCCAAACCCAGTGTTCTTGGGTCTGATCATCATTGGTAAACACCAGTTTGCTCATGCCAAGCCCAACCCTCCCCTGATGGATACATCTTTGAGCCATTCCCACATGTCCTGTCACTGGGACCAGGGAGAAGAAATTATCACTTTCCACTTCCTCTCCTCAGGAAGATGCAGGGAGCAGTGAGGTTGCCCCTCAGCCTCCTTTTCTTCCACACTAAAAAGCCCTGTGTTCTCAGCCACTCCTCACAGGATACGCCCTCCACCCACTTCACCTTTTTGTCACCTTTCTCTGGATGAGTTCAGGTATCTTCATGTCCCTTTTAAACGATAGGACCCAAAACCACACATGGCACTCAAAGTGAGGCTGCACCCTTTCTAAATAGAGCGGAATAATCACACCTTTTCCCCAGCTGGTGAAGCAGTGTTTAATGCACTCCAGGATGCAGTTTGCCCTCTGGGCTTCCCAGGCACACTGACTTATTCTGAGCCTCCTTCCAGCCAGAGCACCCTGACTCCTTCTGCAGCACTGCCCTCTAGATACTCCTCTTCCACTTTAGATTTGTTCCTACTGTTAATCTGACCCAGGTAAACTCAGCAGTTGGTTGTTTTCAGTTTTCATGCTGACTATGATTGCCAAGTGCTTCAGGATACACAGATCCCTCTACAAGGCCTCTTGTCCTTCAGGAGTCAACAAAATCCTTAAGGAGTCAACAGCACCTCCCAGTTTGGTATCATCAGCAAACTTGGCAATACATCCAGATCACTGATAAATATTTTTTAATAGAAGTGGGGAGAATAAAATTCATCCTTGATGCATGCCACTGGTGACTGGCCGTCAGCCAGAGGTTGCACCATTCACTATAAACCTGTGGGTCTGTCCTTTAGCCAGTTCATCACAGAATCACAGAATTATTTGGGTTGAAAAGACCTCTGAGATCACTGAGTCTAATCTTTGACTTATCACCATCTTGTCAATTAGATCATTGTTCCATGTCCAGTAATTTCTTGAACACCTACAATGATAGTACCACCTCCATGGTTAGTCTACTTCAGTGCCTATCAACCCTTCCATGAAGAAATTCCTTCTGATGTCCTAAACACCATCAACTCGCTCATCTCACAGCTGGACAACTTGTCCCAAAGGATGCTGCGAAGGACAGTACCAAAAGCCTTATTAAAACCCAGAACTATATCCAGCACCCATTAGAGATGTGACCTTTCTGAAGAGGGATCAAATTAGTTAAATAGGACTTTCCCTTTGTGAACTCACATTGACTGTCTGATGATTTCACTGTTTTTTAAAAGTCTTTCAGTAGCTCTCAGCATGATTTCTCCATCATTCTTTCAGGTACCGAATCACTTTTGCAGAGAGTTGCACGCCAGCTTTACTAGTCCAGAGTAAAGGAGCTGTTACAATAAGTTAGGTGAGGTGTAATGATTATGATAGATGTTATGGATCACTGCACTGGGTTTTGTGTTCAGTGGATTATTTGCCATCATTTGAATTTATTGATGTGAAATCAAAAAACTGTGCAGATAAACAGCAAACTTTAATATCCCAGAAAAACATATATTGGTGAAAACTTTACTATATAAAGAAAAACTCTGTACAACAATGAAATAGTATTTTTTTAAGCAATTAATTTTAGATTATATGAGCAGAGTTGCATTCTGTGTTTTCAGCTAATCTCCATTTATTTGATTAATTGAAATAAACAAATATGTACCTGCAAATCTAGAATGGAGATATTTTTCACCAGACCAGGCAAAGAAATCACTCAATATATCAAGCCTTTAAATCCTCTGCTTCAAATGTTGTACTGAGCCGTAAATCTTGTTAAGGCAGTAAAATCAGATATTCAGAGGACTAATAGCATCACACCTCATTCTTACAGACATTCTGTATTTTTTCCCAATTTTTCTGTGTGATTCCATATGAGAGTGAAATGTGTTGTATTGGATTAATCTAAAGTTTTGGATGCTAATATTAAACAAATTTTGATTTTAGTAAGTCACGACATGTTAGATTTGTCTCTGAAACCAACAAGTTTTATTTTGCAACTACCCCAGTCCATAACTGCAATATAAAATCCAACAAAGAAATAGAGGACTTCAATTCTACTGATGAGGAATTGTAAGGAAAGAAATATTACACACATGCACTCAAGACAAATGCAAGCATGAATAATGAGTATTTGCTTGCTTGAGTATTTAAGGATTCAAGATTTTGATTTTAACTGCAATTGCCATTGATGTCTGTCCTAATAGAATAATTTTCAAATTGCTAAATATTTTGTAACTGATGCTAGAAAAGTTCTTTTCCCTTAAGGACATCCAAAAGCTAGTCTAAGCTAGATAAATACAGTTAAAACTAAATAAAACAGACGGAAATACTGAGAAATAAACACAGTTCTCTACTACAGACAACACTAACACTAGCTACTGCAATATTGATTTGCATTGATTTTGCAATAAGAATTTGTCCTTAGTGTGCATACCCTGTATGGGCAGCAACCTGAAAATATATCTCATGTTTTATGAACAGTACATTTAAGAAAATCCAAGAGAATTACACTTTTTAATACCAATACAGTTAAGGAATCGACTATAAAGGGACCAATAGGTATTATCATTCAGGACCACAGCAACCCGTCTAGTAAGTAGTAATTAACCAATTATCTAGCGAAGATATTGCTTCATATATTCTTGCTTTAGGTTTTCAAAGAAAATGCTATTCAGCTCTCCGCTCCATCTGTACTGCAGAGGGAAGGCAAGATCTCTGGATATTTCAAGATAAAGCTCTTAATTTTGGTTTGTGTACTGTTATAGAATCAACATTGTCAGAGGAGAGGTTTTACTTTTCAGAACTGCTGGTACCAGGAAAATTTCCAGCATATTGTTTAAGCATAAATAATTGGTAACCCCAAAGTCTCTCTCAAAAAACCTTCAGTGCAAAACCAGCAAAACTGAATGTTAAAAATTACGCCTCATTATTTTCAGAACTTCTTGCAAGAAAATACCTGGTCAACGATGTGATCCTCTGTTCCCTTCAACCTAAAGAACAGAAAATAAGGACAAACTGGCTTATGTCAATAGAAAGCAAGGGTAGCTTAATATCTTGTCTTTGGGAGTGCCCTGAAGTAGGAGCTTGGAAAAACAATGCAAGAGCTGGGCAGATTTAGATTTTTTTTCCAATTCACTTGTCTACCAAATGGCAGCTCAGGGAGCTTCAGAAAGATAATGGGTACCAAGAACCATCTTATTAATTTCAGGCAGATACATAGGCTTAATTTCTAGTCAATTGAGTGAAATAAATCCCCAAAGACATACAGTTCACTCATTCCTGAAATCTATCTTTGATTTTTAAATGACACTTAAATTAATTGAATAATTTTTCAAAAGTAATTGAATTTTCAAATGCAATTTTGCCCACCTACTGTAGGAAAGATCACTATACCTTTTCTTTTTAAGTTCAGTATCTGGATAATTCATTTGGTACCCCTAGATTTTGTGCTGTGAGATGACATAAGTCCTTGATCTTATTTATATTATTATTTATTTTACAGAGTTCAATTTCTACCCCATTTTTTCATTTATTGTAACATAGTCCTAAGGCATACAATGCCCTTTACAAAATGGGCTATAAACATCAGATCTGTAGTACTAAAAATACAGGTGAATTATCAAATTTTTTGGAGTGACATAACAACTTTTGCTTTTGCTTACTATTTAATTTTGAGAACTGTCAAGAAAGTACATTTTGACTTCCACAGATTATTAAGCTCATATGTCTTCAGTAAAACAGAAAAATTTTATTATATGAAATATATGTTTTTCCTATTGTTATTCAAAATAAAAATCTCTCAAACTGTGGGGCTACTACTGGTGAGCATCAGACATTTTTATTTATTATCTCATTATACAATCTCATTACTTACCAACTAATTTAATTCTCTCTCAGTCCACCTTCCCAACTATTCAAACAAAATAGCATAATCTTCAGATTTGATGTTGATTTTGCACTATACTTTTAAATCTTTAGCGTTTGAGTAGTTTGCAAGCAAAATGATTATCATATCATTATACTCTTGTGTACTCATTTGGGCTCTCTTGTAGAGTAGAGAGAAATTATTAGATGGTTTCTGCTTGCCTATACTTTCATAGTGAGTGAAAGAAGATAATGACTCCATTTTTCATGTTTCTTTCTGTCATTCCTATGTTTTTAAAGTGAATAAAGAAAGAACAAACAGCATTCTAACAGTGATGGAAAGTTTCTAAGCTAACTGAAATTGTTGCTTCAAATGCTCCTCATTAGTTCTCTGAAAGGCTCTTGTCAAACCAAAAATGTAGAAATCAGCTCTGAAGGCTCCTCAGAGATGTTTTGCGGTTTAGATCTTTATAAAGTATCCACGGAGATCCTGGTGCACCAAGTGAGCCTTGCTCATCCAGAGTGACCTACCAGATGTTACAAGGACAATTCTCATTTCTGGCATCTGGAAATGTCCTGAGCCTACCCTACCATTCCCAAATGACATCTCTGAAAATCTGAAGCCAGATACAAGAAAATATTAGCTAACTTTGGGCTTTGTTGGCATTCAGGCTGTCCAAATGTCTCTCCAAGGCCTACTGAAATATTTTCTGCTTGGAAAACCACAACTACACCTGGTCCTCAAAGACTAGAAATTCTTAAATTGAAGTGTTCCAGAATGGTCATAAAAATATTATCTCAAGATGGAAAATATAAGGTTGTTTCTTGCAGAGACAAATTAATTGATACATAAACCAGGAAAACAGTTGACCACGGGAGTGTATTAGAGAAGAAATTCACTGCTTTAATGTTACGTGAGTGAATCATTATGGTTTTTGGTCTGGTTTAGAATACCGAAGGGGAAGAGTCAAATTTTTGTTTAAAGCAGTGATGCTTAACAGAGATTTCTACGGAATAAATTTTTTACTTCAGTGTTTCAAAAAGATCTTAAATTTCCACCTCTTTATGAATAAAAGGCCTCTACATAATATTATTTTATATTCTTGTGAATGATCACAGGTCATAAAATTTCATAATATTACATGTATATTTAGCCCAATAATGAACTTACCTGAATCTTGGCCCTGGAAAGCATTCAGTGTTGATTTGAAGAAAATCATCCAAAAACTTGCAAGAAAAATACATATCAATTTAAAATTATAAGATAGATATAAATACTATTTATGTTCTGAGTCACTTATGTGTAATAATGTATTTCATTATGTTGTATATTTCAAAAACTATTGAAAAAATAGCATAAACTTGTTCACTCATTAAATTTGAGTTACTACTCATGGCAAATGCTCAGACTATAACTGTGTTAATCCAAAGAAGGATTTGCATTGCATATGTAAAGCACACAGCAGGACTGTGAATCAGCATCATTCCCTACATAAATTTGCATCCACACTTCTGCTGATTTTTATGGTGAACAGTTTGAATAAAACACTCAATTTGCCTAGTGGAATTCTTTTCCGTATTGAGACAATTTCATTTTGCCTGACTATTGCTAGTGAATTAGTAACTTAGAAGTGAGGTAATAAATTAGTTAAGCAATATTTATTTCCCTGCTGCCTTTTTCCTCTTACCTAACTTGTTCCTCATTCTCCTTGGCATCTATCTTGTAACAATTTATCTGTAATTATGTTTCATTATATTTTTACATGAAGTTTTTCCTGACAAGCCCAAAACTTGCTGCCATATTTTTCCTGACCATTGTTTTCTGCCAAAATCAATCATCCTCATCCTTATTGAGGCCCTTTGAGATTCTACTTTTTTTTTTCCTGCTCTGTGGCTTAAGACTATTGTGCTTCAGACTGCTAGTGGAAGAGAAGCATATGCCCTCAGTATGGCTGTCATTTTTATTAAGATGTGTGGACACCATCCTTGCATTTATCATTTTTGACTGTTCTACTCAGTCATTTTGACACTTCCTTTGTTGTTCTGTTCTAGGTTTATGCATCTGTAGATGCAGACTGATTCAGTGCCTACAGAGGTCTTATTACAACAGCACTGATTCAGTACCTACAGAGGTCTTATTACAGTGATAAAGATTTCTCAGATACTCTCAGAGAAAGATAAAAAAACACTTTAAGCCACAGAAATTAATTAGGATCAGAAACAAAAATGTTGAGAAGTTTGAGTTGAAGCATTTAAGACCAGCTTTAGGGTTTCTATAATTTAAAATTTTCTAGAACAAAACTACTGACTTTCACCATGGAAGCTGTATTTCAATTTTAAGTCTGCTTAGTTAGGCAAAAAATCCAATCACTTCTTATATCTGCAGCCAAGCTCCAGATTTAAACAAGCTCCAGATTTAAACAAGAGTTCAAGATGGCTCCTAAACTTTACACATATGTCTGAGTGTACAAGTAATCTGTCAAAGTTACATCCATTATCTATTAAAAATTTACTATATACAAACTAACAAAAAAATCAGTTGTTCAATAAAGAATACCTTGGCATCAGTTTAAAGGAAGTTTTATTGCCAAAATCAAAGTTTACAAGTCCAGATTTAGGTAAAGCTTCAGCATCTGAAGTCTAGACAAAAAAATAACCATTTTTATTGTTTACAAAATATCCTCCAAAGTAATCGCTCATGTTTAGGTTGGCTGCAGCTACCCATCTGAAAGCAGGGAGGTGTGTAGACAATTTCACAACTCAGTGGGCATTTACTGAGTGTGCTTGTTATTTAATCCCTAAATCAAGCAGAAATGGGAAAAGCTAAAATTCTTCTTATATACAGTAATTTCATGATTATAAGTCGCACCTCAATATAAGCCGCACATCCAGGTAGCTGGGCAGAGAACGGGATTTGTCCATATATAAGCCGCACTTTTTTAAAAAAATAAAAGCGAGTATCCATGCACAACAAAGTAACGAGTTAGTAAAAGAATCCCATGATCGCGGGGTTTGCTGTCAAGTTGCTCAATTTGCAAACAGTTTTCACAGACTGGTGAAACCATTAAATGCCACCCCAGGCACCCCGCCCATGCCATGGGTCCTGGCACTCCCGCCCCCCAGCGCTGGCTGCCGAGGCTCCCCCTGTCACTTTTGAGCGGCGCTGGCTCCCCGTGACCTGCGGCAAGGCGGGCGGAGGGGGCTCAGAGCAGCACCAGCTCGGGGCGGGCAGCGCGGGCTCGGGGCGGGCGGCGCAGGCTCGAAGCAGCGCTGGCCTAGGGGGGTGGCATGGGCTTGGAGCAGCGTGGGCTTGGAGTGGGCGGCGCGGGCTCGGGACGGAGCAGGCTCGGAGCGGGCTCAGAGCCTCGCGGGATTTGCTGTCAGTTGCTCAAATTGCAAACATTTTTCACAGACCAGATGAGACTTTAAATGTAGCCCCACTCACCCACCCCGCTCACCCATGGCCCCCGCTCGCCACGGCTCACTCGCGGCTCCGCTCACCGCGGCTTGCCACGGTCCCGCCGGCTGCTGCTTGCTGTGCCCCCGCTGCAGCGTGGGGGCCCTAGTCAGCGGCACAGCGGGGTGGCGCTCCCCAGCCGGCACTGCTCCCCCACTGCCCCGCCCCTCCTGGCAGCAGCGGCGACCCTGCTGCGAGCTCGCCCAGCTCATCCTGCCTGGCAGTGGTGGCAATCCCGCTGCTGGCCAGCTCGTCCCACTCCCCAGCAACCCCGCTGCCAGCCTGCCTGGCTCCTTGGCAGCTCTGCTGCCGGCACGCCCGCTCCGCTCGGCAAAGCCCACTCCCCCACCTGCCCAGCCGCTGCCCAGTGACAGCTCTCCGCTTGACCGGCTCTCATTTCCGGGTTGGCATTTTGCCGGGATTTGTCCATAGATAAGCCGCTCCTGAATATAAGCTGCACTACTGGGGTAGGCTGGATTCTTCAACGAAAAAGGTGCGGCTTATATTCGTGAAATTACTGTACATTGCCCCTTTATATGCAACATTTCACCTACATATTCAGTGTATTTCCCTATCTTTACATCCTTCAGAAGCGTTTGATTTCTTGCCTCTAGGGCCCTCTTAGGAAATGAAAAATTTCATTCTTCTGTTCCCAGACTGTAACTCTCAATGTTTACTTTATAACCATTTTTCCTCATGCCCATTATCAATGTTTGTAGCCATTTTTCCTCCTGACCCACTCTCTTGCTTGAATTTTTCTCTTCCGTTGCTTACTTCCCAGATATATTTACACCCAACAATCACATCCTTTCTCCATACACTTGTCAGACTAAATAACACAAGTTCCTTTAGTTTCCCCTCTTTTCCTTCATCTGATCATTGGTGTCTGTAAGGGCCCATTTTGCTTCTTTCTTGTTTGGGTCCCACTACAGCTACATGACTGTAGAGACTCAAAAGTCCCATGAAAACACAACCTGAATACAGTGCACTAGTATGTTTATGTGAAAATATATCAGGTTGAGAAAATAGAATTGATCATCTCATTTCAGAAGAAATGCACCTTCCCTACAGGTTTTGAAGAGAGAGAAAGGAAAACAGAATCTGATTTCTCTTCCTATTCCCAGAGCTGAAGCTAATGTCAAAATTTGAAATAATTTCATGCGTCTAAGACATTGTTAAGGTGAGGACTCATTTCAGTGTGGGACTGCACTGAGCTGGGGAATCTCAGGGTATTCACATCCTACTTTTGTTGTGTCTGAAGGAATCCTACAAATATCTATCAGTTTGCACAAAGGACTTCTCTTTTTGTTGCAATTCAAATAGCAGGATTTTTATTCTAACCATTCAGTGAAATCAAAGTGTCCTCTCAGGGCTCCATCCTACGTCATGCATCAGACTGATGCAGTAGGTACAAGAGTTGTGTTTTCCTACCTACTTGCATTCAAAAAGAAGACCTTGAGTGTCTTCAACAAAATCAAATTAATTCCAATACCAAAACATTTTTTATGTCATGTTTCCTGGTTGGAATGATTATTTCAGTGATACCAAACATTCTGTTTTCTACCCTAGATTTTATGTAGGTTAGGCTTAGTTACTTAAATTTTTCCCAGAGCTAATTGGCAATTGTGGGAACCTCTTAAGACCAGGGCACCTGGCTATGAATTTCAGGTGATTTTCAACAGCATCCCCTCCTTCTCCCCCCAGATCTTGAAATGTTCAAAGGTTTCCAAGAGGGACAATGCCACAGGTGGCAGCAGTCCCCCTTTGACAGGGAAACTGGACTAGGTGACCTCCAGGGCTCCCTTTCAAGAATTTCTCTCTCTAAATGAGCCATTTGCCTCCATGCACAATATAGCGCTCTGTAAGACCACTCTAAGACCACTACTTACTCAAGTAAAGGGGAAAAGAACAAAGATACAGCTCTGTATCTCTTATTAGTGTGTGCTTTTCCAGTGTGCCCAGTATGTGTATAAGGTCAAATGGACAACTGGTAGAACTACATCAGACTAGGTGCAAAAAGTACTTGCAACCTGGCCTGGATTTTGACTTGTAGTTTTCAAGGAGCATACTGATGATTTCGTGCAAGCTAAAGATATACTCTCATAATTTAATAGTAGGCAGTGGGCCTGCACCATGTTCTTAGTATAAATGCACCACTGAGTCCAGATCCTTGAATAAATCTGAAAAAAATTGGTCCTGAGCTTCAAATATACCTTCTTTTTTTTTTTTTCTGTACCATGGGGCCAGAATTTACAATGACTATAAACAAGTATTTAATGTGTGTTGAGTATTTTCCACTGAGCTTCACTGTTTTCCAACCAAGCAGGAGCTGTTACTGTACAGTTTCCAGCACAATTACTCACAGTATTACTCACAGTATTTTTGTATTCTCTCCCTGTCTCAGTATGTTTCTTCCTTTGACATTTTCCATAACATCTTCAGCTTGTCCCTAGCCTTGTGGGAAACAGAAGCAAATCATCTCTCTGAATTCAGACCACACAAACAGAAGGCTGAAACCATTGCAGTGAAACATATCTCTGAGCAAAGGCTATTCAACATAAACATACTGCCATTTGGTTCCAGGCACAAAAAAATAAATTGTCTTATTCTTGCTTTTTTTCCTCTGACCTTCCATTCTCTTGGGGGGGAAAAAAAACCCAAACAAAACAAAAAGAAACCCCAACTAACACTGTTTTTTCTGGGAAATAAAAAAAAAAAAAAAGAAAAAACAACACATTTGAGTCCAAGACATAAGAATATGATTTTACCCAAAGGTCTTCACATTTGGGAAATACAAATTGCAAATTATGTTAGTGAACATAATGGAAATGCACATTCTATAAATGTTACTAGTTAGAGGCATGCAAACTATAACGCTTGAGTCCTTGTAGCTGAGCATCAACTGGTGTTAATTATCAAAACTTCCACCAGTCCAGTGGAGATTTGCCCACTCAGAGTAATTGAGACACCACTGAACTCCTACACTATGCATCTACAACATTGGACATGGCATTGCAGAAACTGGCACGTGCTCCTGACCATGACTGTGAAGTGGTACACTCTTGGCTGTTTAAACAGTCATATGTTCCAGGGAAAGCAACAAGCAAGGTAGAAGCGATATTAGCACGCTGGGACCTACAAATACTAAATTGGAGATAATTAGAAGATGTAGTTTTCCACAGCAAGATACTGGCCTTTCAAGATTAACTCACTGTGCTACTTACTCACGCAGTATTTATGAGAAACACCAGTAGGTTTAAACTCATGCGATTATCCCCTTTTCCCAAAGTCAGGAAAAACTTTCAACCAAGAGTTTTTGGAACGGATCACAAATTTTTTCTGCCATCAATCTTGGCTCAAAAATGTGGTCTCAGTGCTTGAAGTGCAAAGCAAAAATGCATGGCCCCGGTGGTGGTGAGCTGTTTTCATGCACTAAACAACTTTTGTGGGTTATGTAAGTACTAATTACTGAGTAACACAATGCTCTTCACAAGGGCAGGTTTGCACTTGTTCTCCACTATCATGTCAGCTTCATCTGACTGATGAGAACCACCCAGCATGATCTCAAGGATTACTGAAAGAACCCAACAGTACCCTATTCACCAATCAGAGAGAAGATAATTAATTCCATAAATATCCTCATCATAAAAGTTCTGAAATGGAAGGCAAATATATTTTGAACTAAAATTCATAGGAGGTATCCCAGCAGGTATTTAAACATCTCCTTTGTAAACTTTAAACAAATATTTAAAACACTGTCATAAAAAAAAATCTGGCTAAAAAGCAAAATCTAAGAAATTCACTGGCAAACAACCTTCTCTCAATGCTTGTCCTGATAGAAGACTTATAAAACCTGCAGCCACAGGATGGCCACAATGATTTTATTACAATGACTAGGGAAACTGCTCAAAATCTGTTATAGGGACAACTGGCACTCAAAATCACGTCTTATAAACCCAGAAAGATGAAAGTTGTTCAGGCAGAATGTGACCAGAGAAAACTAATAATAATAGCCTCCATTCAAGCAGTAAGATTTATGAGACACTAACATATTACCACTCATATTGGAACCTGTACCATACAGAGAAACACATTTAAAGAAAAATATCTTCACAGTTAACCTTTTTATTTCCACGTGATTCACAGAATTAGGTTTTGCTTAAGTCTACCAAAGGATTATGTGCTGCAAACTCAGGTTTGCACACAGTATAGCTATGGGAAGTCACAAGCCACATCCCAAATAGCTGTGGCATTTGGCTACATGCCAGAGAGTCAGAGCTGCTTCCAAATTGTATGACTTGATACACACATAGAAGCCAGCCCTAATCCTGAGGAGAAAAATCCACTTAACTTCTGATTGGTATCAACTCTCATGTTATAGAACTGATTCTTAAACAAAAACACATACTAATGATCTCCCAGGTACAGTAATGATCTCCCTGGGGCTGTTTGGGTTTTCACTTTTTGTTTGGTTTTTTGTGGATGACTTTCTTCCTTCCTTTGATCTGGCTGTGTATTCCTTTGCCAAATTATTTTCTCTCTGAATAAAGTTCGATCAGTTTTGGTTCACAACCATGATCTCAGCTGTTGCTATTTAAGACTCATCTGCAGTTTTCATCACTTGACAAGACTATCAGTTCTTGAATCATTGTCACATATCCTCTGCTGATATCACAAGAATTGTATTAAGTTTTTGCCTAGAAACCATCTGTATGTTCTCCTGAATAGGAATTCAGCAACTCAATAAATATGTGGACTATTGAAACAACATGTTTATTCTTAATATTGTTCTGAAACACTGGAAAATTTCCTTTCCTTTCAGAGATGTAGGCTTTTAGTCTGCTGTGTGGTGGCTGACTAATGAGGTAATAGCTTGAGAAAGTCCACAGAATGCTAATACAAGAAGTAAGAAAAATATTTGAAAAGTTTGTTTCATTGATTTTATGAACAAACCCCACTCTCCGTTAGGAGAGTTTTCTGTCCTCTTATACCATGGATAGGATCTACATGATGATGACTAGCATTTTAGAATATGGCTTTGAGGCAGAAAAGCAGGACAGAACAGTCAAATGTTATATGTGAAAAAGCTCAGGGAAACCTGTTTGGAAACAAAGTAGAGAGTGAAGGTGTTTGAATGAATTGGCAATTGGGTATTGATGGCTTGCTTTTCCTCCCAAGTAGTTATTTCTACTCCTTTTCCCAGCCACCAGCCTGTGTTACCATGGTTTTGAGGAGTGCTTAGCTGCTCACCAGCCTCATGAAGCTCAAAAACCACATATGGGTCATGTCTAGGCTTTAGCACACTCGACATGGAATACTCCAGACTTGAGTAACAAAGAGGTGGCATAAAACATGCCATTAAGAATTCCACCAAAAGAAGAAAAAAAGCAAGCATGCTTTCATCGCAGGTGTGAATACGTGGGGTTTAGTCTCTACTTTATAAAAGCCAGGAAGTTTAGTGATTCAAATAAGTTTCATGTTCTTACTTAGAAATTCCTCTTAACATATTATTGGAATGGAAAATGAGACCCAATTCTATTTAGTGAAAAAAAAATCCATGAGATTGAAGAATATTTATAATTTTAAAATATACATTAAAAAAAATGGAGCATGGATATTGTTTACTTTAAAACCAATTTCTTTTCAAGAAATACTTTCTGGAACTAATTTCCTAAAACAATGTGACATTCACTCATTTCTTCCCTTTTGGAAAAAAAAAATAATTTTTGAAAAGGAAAAATACGAGTGGCTGAACTAGGCCACAAGACATGAGGATTAAAAGGACCAATATTCTCCAGCATATTTTAGGATGTCAAACGTATTCCAAGTCCTAATACCAAAGTTAACCAAATCCTGCCCTTAGGTCTGTGTATCCATCTACTGCCTCAAAACAATAATTGCAGATAATTGAAGGTATCTGACTAACAGATGAAAAAAAAATTAAAAGGAAACTTTTTGTTTGCCAACATTTCACACTTTTCAAGCAAAGACACCATTAATGTTTCATGTCCTTAGTAACACAAATGAAAATATCTATTATTTTGACTTTTATTCCAGTAATTTCATGATTATAAGCCGCACCTTTTTCCTTGAAGAATCCAGCCTACCCCAGTAGTGCGGCTTATATTCAGGTGCAGCTTATCTATGGACAAATCCCAGCAAAATGCCAACCCGGAAGTGAGAGCCAGCCAGGGAGGGCACCTGGGGCTGCCTTTAAAGGCTTCACTGGTCTATGAAAACTGTTGCAACTTGAACACCTGACACCAAACCCAGCTGGCAGCGATTCTGTTACTAATTTGTTACTTTGTTACATGGATCCTCGCTTAAAAAAATAAAAAAGTGCGGCTTATATTCAGGTGTGGCTTATATATGGACAAATCCCGTGGTCTACCTGGCTACCGGGAGGTGAAGCTTATAATCAGGTGCAGATTATAATTGTGAAATTACTGTCATTTTATTTTAAATTTTAAAAACCCAAAACCATAGCAATGTAGATTCTCTGTTGCCTTACACATACAATTCTACTTCAAGTTCTTCCTCACACTTGGGATTAAACACTGACTTTTGTTTTCCGGGGTGGAAGGTTTTGTTTTGGCATTGTTGTAGGATTTTTATAATCATCTTTGGGAATATGTCAAGTCCTTGTCAATACTTTAAATTAAATTTAATTTAATTTAATTTAAATTTAAATTAATTCAATTTCTAAAATCTCTCAAGTACACAGGTCCATATATGTAATTTTTCTTCTTCTTGACCAGAATAAATCGGGATATAAGAACTACTTACCGCATGGCAAATTGATCCTAGCATTTTTTGTTTTCGCACTGAATATTTTTGGCCTTTTGGCTTCCTCATCTCTGTTACAGCAAGACTACATTTACAGAGTTAACATACATATATTCTTATGCATATTCAATAGCCCCCTAACTAAAACAACTATTCTCCATCCCTACAGCACAGAAATGTGGTGTATTACTCATCACCTGAAGACAATTCTAGTGCATTAGAACCACAATACATGGATTTCTACCTTTTACACATAATCTAAATTCTTTACTGCCCATTTGGGTTAATTTCATTTTTTTAAATACCCTAACCTGATGAAACACGACAGAAAGAATATTCTGTGAAAAAATCCAAGTACAGAAGTAATTAACCAGTATTTTCAGAACAAAATTTAAGTCTCTGGAAAATTTAAGCACCACATATATGCTTAAATGGCAAGAAAATTCTGAAATTAAAATAAGCGTACACTCAACTGCATACAAATGATCTCCACGTATCTCTAAATTATCTCCTTCTTGTGAATCCCAACAAGTCCCTACAGTGCTCCAACCTTGGGGCAAAGCAGCTGGAAGGCCACCCAGTTGGAAAGGCCCCGGTGGTGCTGGCTGACAGTGGTCAAATTTGAGCTGGCATGTGCCCAGGTAGGCAAGGAAGCCAGTGGACTCCTGGCCTTCTGTGTCAGCACATGTGTGGCCAGCAGTACCAGGGCAATAACTGTCCTGAGTGCTGGGCACCCAGGAGGTCACACCTCGAGCGCTGTGTGCAGATGTGTGTGCCCCTGCTGAGATGCAATTAGAGAGAGAGGTCTCTGCCTCAATTAAGGACTGCGGGACAGGGGCCATGCCAGCGGGGCGAGCAGGAACCCTGCATGCCAGGGCCTGGGCGGGCACCGGGCCAGCCCCTGCCAGCGCCCCATCCGCACAGGGCTTTTGCTGGCAAGGGACGGCCTGGGCACAGACAGCTGGACACTGTGCTGCGTCTGGCTCGTCTGCAGCATCAGCAGGTGAGGCGCAAACTGCCAACATCTTGGCGTCTTCAGGCAGTGCTGTGGGGATGGGCTGGCTGTGCCCCTCATCAAGAGACTGCGGTCTAGAGGAAAAGGTGCTGTCTCTTCCTCTTCTTCTGGCGGTGGAAGAGACAACACACTCTCTGGCTCGCTGTCCCTCAGGCCTGCCACTGCTCTATCCTGGAGCTCTTCTTCCTCTCACTTTTGCAGGAGATCGTTCAGCAGAGCATGGCAGGCTGGTGAGCTGTCAGAGGCAGAGCAAAGTTGTGCCAACACATCTGCATTGTTTTCTGCCTCTCCTGCTGTGACTTTGGTCACACCCGCTGTGCTGTGCAGCCCCCGGGAGCCTGCAGCAAGTTCTGGGGTGAGCCTTGAGCTTTCCCTGACACCACTTCTTTCTTTGTCTTGTGGAGGGTGAAGGAAGGCACTCTATGACTCACTGTCCCTGTCGCCTGCTGCTTCTCCTATTGCTTCTCCTGCTGCTTCTCTGTCAGGGAGCTCTTCTTGGTCCCAGTTGTCCAGGAGCTCCTTGATGAGAGCG
>VRYO01001463.1:95075529-95106723 GCA_009812075.1 Sialia sialis | reverse complement strand
TAGACTGGATTCTTCAATGAAAAAGGTACAGCTTATAATCGTGAAATTACTATACTATAACACACTGATATCTGTACTGTAGCCCTTCATATGCGAGGTTACATGACATTAAGGATGGCATGCTAGACTTAAGTGTATCAAAAACTCCTTTGTTAAAAAGTCCTTGGTCTCATTTATTTAAAAACTAATTCACTGACTTGACAACTGTTTACAGCTGCACATTCACCTACATCTGCACAACACTACAAAAAAATAGGTCGTGTGTGTATGCTTAGTCCCAGTAACCTGGGAATTTCTGAAGTGCCCAAGTCTGCAATACAACTAGATGAAATACTCCTCTCTGCTAAGAAGAAAAAATACCTTGATTTTTTCCTACCAGATTGAAATATATGCTATGTATTTGCAGTCTGTTTCTAGCAAACTAAGACTTACACCAAATGTGATTTAAGAGATAAAAACACATAGATTAGACTTCACAAGTGAATTCATCTTTCTTCCCTCTTTAAATACATTCATACACTCGACAGGAGACATCAACTACTTTTATTTTTCCAGCTTAGCTGGAGCCTCAGAGGAATGTTTTCAGTCTATCAGGGAAATACATCAACAAGTCCCTAGAGTAGTGCAAATAAAAAGTTCTGTCTACGCCTGTCTTAAGGTGTAAGGCACTGAAATATCAGTTGTGATGCTATAGCGCTTGCTCTGAATGATAACTGTAAGATATCATGGACTGTTGAAAGCACAAAAGTAATATCTCACCCATTATTGGTGTGCATCCATTCTAGAAACAAAGTGCAACTTCTATTACCAAAATAATGGTAAGATCTCTATGCAATATCCAGCTTTTCACAGGGGAATTGAAATGCAAAAATATGTTAGAAGAATACCACTGACAAATATTGCTGAAGAATAACCTCCATTCAGAAAGTCACAGCATGCTACTCAAACAAGTTACCATGGAACAGCCTCATATGGCTTTAATATCTTTACAGGGCATTAGATCTTCCCAAATAAATGTCTGTGAAACAGTAGCTTTATTCAATTCAGTCACCAGGGAGTGCTGCTTCCAACCACTGCGGGCACATGCATAGCACAGTCCCTTCCAACACCTAAACACAGCAGAATCAAATATCACATACAAAATTCACACCACCGAAAAGTACCCATGGGATTTCACACCAGCAACATGACAGGGAGAATCTCCTCAGATTAAAAAAATGCACTGAAGGAGCAGTGGTGCTTTCAAGCACTCCTTACCTCCTGTGGATGGAGTTGCTTCAGCCATCACAGATAACAAAACAACCTGGAGGACAAGCTTTCATTCATCTGACAAAGTACTTGGTTCTTCCCAATCTTATTAGTTTTACTTTAGCTGTACCAAGTTTCTTCCCGGTATTCTTGTTTCAAATGGTTACTAAAAATTTAAAAGTTATGTTTTCCAATTTTTGGAAAGTAAATAGAAACAAGGCACTAAAATCACCTGAGGAACAAAACTGTGGATCTCTCGCTACTCCTTCCCTATTAAAGTTAAGCCTTTCTAAATAAACTCTACAAAATAACAGCACTGTATTCAAAGGGATGAACAAAACCTCTGCATAAAGACAGGTTGGGTTTTAAATTTGCCAGTAAATACACATTATGTATAGATTTCATTTTGAATTTCACATAGTCTGTTTCATTATTCCTTTATTTACTGAAAGACAGCAAGGAGAAAAGGGATTCCAGGAATCATGTGTAAATTTCTAGCCTAAATTTTATTTTGTCTATCTTAAACTTGGCCTAAATCATCATCAATGGCACCTAAAAGACTTTAAAAATATCTACATAAAGAAATATTTCTCCCATTTGCACAGCTGTCATATAACTGCCACTGTTCCATACAGGTTACATTTGGGATAGAGGTAGTTTTCTTTCTTAATTTTATAGTGGTTACAGCCCAACAGTATGGGGAGGCTGGCTTGACTTGACTTAAGAACTTTATTAGAAATATTTTCTGGATGAAGCTTGGAAAGCACAGATGCAGGTCACACACTGAAGATTGGTAGCTTGAATGTAGGATGTCACAAAAAATGGAACTTGGGGCTTCTAATATTCAATTGATCAAACAAGACAGGCTGCTAAATATAAAGAAAATTAGTGATGATGTTACAAAGAAAGATGCACTGTGAAGAAGTGCTTGACGTCCTATCCTATGTGAAAAACATTCCTGGAGGCAGATCTCGCTGTGTTCTTCTAGGCTTCTATATAAAAATCTTACTCTTTCCTCTTAGCATTTATATGCTTTTCACATGGATAGATAGAGCTATTTTCATCCATTCCTAGCAGGGTAGCTAATTTGTTAGCATGGCACAAGGGATGGAGAAAAAATAAATAAAACCAGAAAACCAGAAGCATTTTTTTAAATAAACAATTTTTATTTTTCCTAATAATGCCAGTGTAGTTGAAATAAAATGCATTAAAAGAACAATAACAAACAGAAGAATAGATAACACAATATTATTTTCCTCATTAAATCCTCAAGTCACTATGAATATTTTGCAGCTAGATTCTATTCCATGTTTTATCTGCTTGTCAACTCTCTTCAAGTTAACAGTTGAGTGAGGAACCACATGTAACTACTCTCAGCCCAGACCTATAAAACAAGCAAACCATGGTTATATTCATCTTCTTTTCCTCCTCTCAGTCCTGGGACCAACTATTCTAAAAAAGACAGAAATTGCAGAATCAAGGGCAGAAATCCCATCCTCATCCTTTCTGATAGGGGAGCACCCATGGAGGTCAGCAGCCAGTGCACCTGCAGAATAACACCCAAGAGAGGCCAGGAAACAGGAGATGCCCAGTGTCATCCTGCTCACAGGCTTTGTGCTGCTGGGAAGGTTGACTAGATCAGGGCTCTTTGAAGATGAGGTGAAATTTTCCATCATCTTGAATTTGCTTCTGTTTTAGAGGATTGAAACTGAGTCTTCTTTCTCCATCACCAAAATACTGGGTTTTTATTTAGGGAAATCAAAAGGTTGGGTGTTTGTTTTAATAGGAGAGCAATTGTAGTAGTTATCAAATCAAAGTCTCTTCCTAGGAAGAGAATATTGCTCCAAAAAAACCCCAACACCTTCTCCACCAAGAAACAAACTACTACTACAATAAGATGAGTCAAGTGACCATCACTGAGGCAGAGAACCACAGAGCTGCATGCGTCCCTCTTCCCCATCACAGTTGCTTCTCAAACCACCAATCTTTTACCTCAAGCAGAAGAAAAAAACCTACCCTTAAATTCTCACATCACATAATCACAGACGTAAACTTTGCTGTTAGTGGCATAAACCAGGAGATGCATAGGCAGATCAAATGCAGGCAGTGTACAGACTGCTTCTCAATAAATCAAAGCAAGTCTCTTGAGATTGGAGCTGCGCAGGAAGGGCCTGCACTACTCATTGTTTTGACTTGCACAGAGAATTAACAGCCATAGCAACCACCAAAGTTGGAAAAAATGCCAGTCTCAAACATCCTTTACCCCATCTGGACCTCTGCTCTATGCTCTCACATCATCAAAGATCAGATTTTTGGTGGATTACCACTTGCTCTTGAAGTGATTTAACCACAGTATATCCTATCAAAAATCAGCTGTCAGTTTTCACAGGCTACACGGCAGATGCACAGTGATGAGATCCATACCATATTCCTGACAAAGCCAGTATTTTTTTAACTAGCATCCTGGTTAGGTTTCTGAAAATTTTGTCTGCAAATACATCTTCCTTAACACAGTTCAAGGATAGTATAACACCGGCTTCTCAGAATAACTGAAAAGGTGAGACAGGACTGCAAACAAAAGAATTTCAGCTAATGAATTTGAAGATCTCTTTTTTCACGAGGTGAGAAAAGTCAGGGGTAAGCATTCAAAACAAATGGTAAAAGATATTGAATAAATTAAATAATTGCTATTGAGTGGCAGCCTCAACTGAGTGGAGGAAGAGAAAATAATAGAAAATTTTGACAAAGAGTCAACATATAAGAATTTTTAATCCCAGATCTGAAATCCAACTGTGATTCTTTTCGGACACAGCTCTCTTTCTGAAATGAAATATGCTCCTTGCAATCAGTGTCAAGGGCTTACTGATGAACTCAAATTGGCTGCCAAGCCTTGTGGATTCTGAAGGTGCCTCAGGCAGATGAAAAGGGACAATATAGGAAAATAGCTGCAGGAAGTGCACGAGTCTTGCCCAAGAGCTGCAAACTCTGAAAATTTCACCCACAGGGCAGATGAGACATTAAGACCAAAGCTCAGCTGTAAATCCTAAATCTAAGTAGTTCCATGTGAGAGAAAAATGCTTTTGGATTCTGTACTAAATCCAAAATTTTCAGTGCTACAAAATTTCCATGACAGATCTTCCCCAGCTACTCAGCTCTCAAAGCAGGATGCACTAAAGCAAGCTAAGAGGCCAGCTCCCGAGGGAGCCTGGAAAATCCTTGCTCAGATACAGAGAAATTATACACATAATGCATATTTTGAACCTAGACTGTCTTTCATCAGACAAATCATAAAGATATAAAAGACTAAGAATCCCTCAAAATTTTTGATATTGGATGGTGTACCCTTCAAATGTTTATAACCACCTTGGAAAAAGATTCCCAACATGTACCCAGTATAAAATACCTCTGACTGAAATGAAAAGCTACAATAAACCTCTCTGACAAATTCAAAAGTCTAAGAAACTGAGTGGAGAGAGCATATACCAATTTTACCATTTAGGAAGAAAAGGAAGGTTCTGTAAAATATTTGGCGTTTTTCTTATAAGAAAATAAGTAATTAAATCGTACGGAGAAATTATTGTGGATAGATTCAAGAGAGAATCTCTCACAGGGAGAAGAGGACAAGTGACACTTCACTAAGCACAGATCAGCATGGTTTCTATATGGACAAAGAAGGTGAGATTTTTAAAAACAAGCCTAGAAAAGACACTCCTAAAGGGTGAAACACAAGAGCCAAAGCCTCCTAATGACTTTAGGCTGCAGTGTGAAGAAAACACTCTTGCTCAGAAACACATGCAAAAGGCATCTCCAAGACACTTCTCACTGAAGTAATTTGGAGAGCTTGCTCCCAAACTTGTTGCAATAAGGTGTGGGAAAACACAGGCCACAGACTATTTTCAGAACATAAAATGTCTGTAAAGAAAAATATGTGGTTGTAGCAGTAGAAAAATAACTCTTCATTTAAACAATGTCGCAAACTGTGCAAAGAAAGATTTTTCATAGATAGGGCTGCATGGTCATCAATGCTTCTCTCCAGTCCTACATGACGAATCTCTTCAGATTTTTTGACAGATTAATCACAGCCATGACAAGATCTTTAGACAAAAGCATACTGAAAACAAAGAAAAGAGGGGGGAAAAAAAACAGTTGTAGATTCCTCATCCTGAATGGACTGGAGACCATATAGTCCATCATGTGCACTCTGTTATAGTACCTTGAAGAGGAGCAAAGACACTTCTAAAAAGACCTTGGGAGGTTAAAAAAATGCAATTATTACAATTTTTTAAGGAAAGCTGGAAGTCTCTTGGGTGTGCAATATTCATAAGTCAAAAGTTCTGTTCCTTAGTGTACTGCACTGATGCCCTTTACATTTTCATCTGACTGATTGTGGGAGGCCATCATATTGTGTGAAATATCAAAGGTCAGATTTTTCTCCTTGTAATTCCCTGTAGTTTCCTCTTCATTAACTCCAAGATGCTTTCCAAATCATGCTTTAAATTGGTAGTATCTGATGAATTTACCCATATATCTAAGTTTAGCTAAAGGCCTTTTCAAAGCAGAAAAACTAATATGGGTATTTCTTTTCTGGGAGGAGAATTGTGCCGTAGGGCACTTGTGAACACACTCAAGAAATAACCACAAGCCTCTGATCAGCTGAGTTGGGGCACTGTCACTTTATTTATGCTAACTTGCCTGTGTCCTTGTGCAACTGGAGATCCTTGCAGAGTGAAACACTTCCATCTCAGCTTCTCAAGGGAAAAAATATAATTCAATGGCTAAGCAACAGGAATTTATAAAAACAGTAGGAGCTCTGTGGGGGCTTTCTACACAAACCTGTACATGGAGATAGTAAAGACAAATTTGCAGGGATGTTTATGGGAGAGGTTCAGGCTGCCTATTCCCAGGCATACAGTGCTTTTTTGGCACTGTTCTGTGCATCCCAGACACCCACATGGGCTGGCAAATGTGCATGACACAAGACTTCCTGGGCATCTGTGACCATCTGGAGTGGCAGCCACAGGCCACCCAGGCTGCTCCTTGGTGCCTGAGGTAACATCAGGTATTTTAAACACTTGAGGTCTGAATTTTTGCAGCCTGGTGCTGACCTAGCTATTCTGGATTCCTGAATGAGACGCAGATTCTGCCTTAAAAACTAAGAGAGGAGTATCTCAGGCAGGAATAACAATAACCTCATCTGGGTGGGAATCTTGCTAGAGCTAGCCCTAAAATCATAGAAACCTTTCAGCTAAAAAAGACCTCTAAGGTCTTTTGAGTCCAACCATTAACCTAACAATGCCAAGTCCACCACTAAGCCATGTCCCATGTCCCTAAGTGCCAAATCTACACATCCCTTATATATCTCCAGGGATGGTGACTCAACTCCTGGTTCAGTCTGCTGTCACAATGTTTTTGGTGAAGGAATGTTTCCTAATACACAATCTAAACCTTCCATGATGCAACTTATAGCCTTCCTCCTGTCCTGTCACTGGTTACCTGGCTCACCCTCTTCTCAGGCACCTGTAGAAAGCAATAAAGTTCCCCCTGAGCCTCCTTTTCATGAGGCTAAACACCTCCAGTTCCATCAATTGTTCCTTTTCCAGCTTGTGCTGCAGATCCTTCACCAGATTTGTTTTCCCTTCTCTGGAGGTGATTATTGTAGTGAGGGGCAAAAGCTGAGTACAGAATTCAAGGTGCAGGCTCAGCAATGCTGAGTACTGGAGAACATCCCTAGTCCTGCTAACAGAGCCAAATTCATTGCATGGCCATGTGTTAAACTTGGTCCTCTCCTGGCACCTAGCTCAACAATACTATCTAAGTGTGAGGGAATCCCTAGAGCTCTGCTAAAAATAAGTGTCCCTGGTTTCTGCCTTAAAAAGTCATATAGGTCCACCTGAAAATGCAGCTGGATGAAAGGGGGTAAGAGTAATGCTTCCCTTAGATAAATACCCAGTGTGACACAGGTACTATCAAGCCAAAAGGGCTTTGGAAGAACTTACACTCCCTTTATTCTCATGATTGCTTACCCTCTGAAGCCTGACAAACCTTCACTTCTTTCCCAAGTAGAGCTGCAGCCCTGGGCAGAAGCTCCCCGGCAGCTAGGCTGGGGTCTGGGTGTGCAGCCTGCTCCCCAGGCAAGTGTGAAGGTTACAGGGAGAACTAAACCTGGGTCTCTCACATCCTTTAACTCACAATGTTTTTTACAAAAAGTATGATCTTTACTTCCTCCCCTATTGTTTTGAAAAAAAAAGAGAGAGGAGAAGGAAGCACCTGCATCTTGTTCAGGAGGATGCTTTCTGCCTGTGTTCCTCAAGTGATGTGTGCTGCCAAGGAACACCATTTCTTAATCCAGATCAGGCTTGGGCATGAACTAGGTGAGGACCAGCTCCCTTTGGTCCTTGGCCTCAGCACAAACGCAGAACAGCAACTTCTCCCTTACAGAGAATTCAAAGAGTCATCCCTGAAATACAAGCAGGATATTTCTTGTAAGAAAGGGAGATTGTCACAACCGTATTTTGTGATTCAAACAGAACACAGATGCATGGATGGTTTCTGTGTGACGTTTACTGGAAGTTTTGAAAACAGCTAATTGGGCTAGGTGTCTATCTAATGTAAATGACTCTAAAATTTATCAGATACATATCTGCATCTTTCAGTAATTAAATCAGTTATTCTGTCTTTATTCAAAGAGAAGAGTAAGAACATTACTATGCACACCTATATTACTGAAGTGTTCCAAAGATAAATGTATTAAAGATTTTTAAAAGCTACATAAATAATATTAATTGTTGGGGAAATTTATTTCCTTTTAGAGAATAATCACTCTATTAGGATTATTTAATAATAATTTTAACACTTTCAATCAATAATTGGCTAAATAAGTCAAGATTCATTAAATCTCTGGTAGAAGTTTTGCCACAGAAAATGCCATAAAAGTTCTCACTGGAAATACTCTTCAAATGTAACAAGAACTTTATACCATCAGAAATAAAATGAAACATCTAAGTCCTAGATTTGAATCAACAGTCAAAGAAAAAGCATGAAACGGGAAGGACTGCTCTGATCACCCTTCAAAAAAGTGCCATACATACTCACTGACTTCTCCTCCTGAATTTACAAGACTTTATTGTACAGGAGCACAGGATGTTCCACCCAGGCATTTTTGCTGTCATCTTCATGTCAGTCCCTGGCTGGAAACTTCCCAGACCTTGCTTTCCTACAAAGCTCGCTGGGCCCAGCTGAGCTAAACCAAATTTGACCAATCTCAGTTTAATACAGCAGAATAATAATTTAAATACTGTTATGACTGTGGTCCAAGAAGTTTATGGAGAAAGACTGATTTCTAACAGCTCACCTAAATCCATGGACTTTTTTTCTTTTGTGTGTTAAGGAGAGATCGAAAAAGTGAATTTATTTGGAATGTCTTTGCTCCATCTGAAAATAAACCTCTACTTTCTCTGAAAATACATCTGCATCTTCTCAGGTACTGAACTAAAAAAGCAGACAGGGTGCTAAGAATTAGATAAGACAGACTAAGTGCATATAAAGTGCAGAAAGTCAGATTTTAAGGGTCCTGGATGAAATGTATTTAGGTGAGAACCTGTAAATACTGTAGTTATTAAGAGCTAAATTTTGTCTGATAAAAACCTTATGTGGCCCTAGGGTGTAATGTAAGCCAAGATTCCCCCCCTCCCACCTCCATGCCACTGTTCATTAGAACAGTATAATTGAACTAAAATGAATTTTTTAACAAGTAAAATAAAATAAAACCAAGCATTGTTTAGAGAACTGGAAAAATAATCTAGTACCATTCTTTTTTATGAATAAACCCACAAATGAGAAACCCAACTATGCTGGCAATTAACATCCTTCAAGTGTAGAATCAAATGCTTAACAGTACTGTAAGCAACAGAAGAAAATAGACCTTATAAACAGATGAAATAGAACTGCAAGGAATCTGACACTACAAATGACTCTAACATGTTTTTAAGTATAAATACAGGTAGAATACATCTCTTGATCAAATTGCAATGCAAGTAGAAATAAATATATGTCTTGAAAGACAAAAATTTTTAGTAAAGGGAAAAAGATATTCCTGTGTTGCTTGCAACATACTATTGAAAAATTAACTCCAACTAATAATAGTATGTGATTTGTTACATGAATTGTAAAACCTGCAGAAGGCTCTCCAATGCTTCAGAGGACTGATAAATCAAACTCTGAGATGCTGATGAAAAATACATGCAAAGTGTGTTAGCTTTTATTACCAGCACTTCTATATATTATGTACATAGCCAAAAGAAACAACTCAAATGAGGAGGTGGGGATCTGCTTTTTGTCATCGACTAAGAAATAATGCAAAATGCCTTCAGTTAGACCTATAAACAGGAAATAACATAAAAGACAGTTTAGAAACCTTGTGTAGCTTAAAGAAACTGTATATGTGTGGATAGAAAACGTACCTATTTGGATAATTGTGACAGATACAGCAGTCTACCTCATTTAGGTACTGTGAAGATAATGGGTAATCTCAGCATTTCAGCATAGAGTGCAGAAGATGAAAGAACTTAGAGCTCACTGAGGACAAATTCTCAACCATCTGTTCACTACGGCAAGGACAAAATGGCCTTTATTATGCTCACGTGGTTTCCAGTGTCTGTCTCCTACCCTTAAACCCTACAGCGCACCTCAGTTTTGAGGTCTGAACTTTGGCACCTGGGACAGCTGCTATCACTGACAAAACATTGACAGAAGCTAATAGTGCCAACAGAGCCAAAACTAGCCAACAGAGACTGGAGGGGCTGCCTCTGCCTTTTGCAGGGCTGGCTTTCAGAGAAATATGATCCCAGACATACATATGTTCTCTTTCTAGCCTGCTTCTAGAAGATATTAATGAACAGAATCCTTTCCTTTCTTCAGCTGAAGCCTACAGTTTCCCAGCCTAGAGTGGGTGGATAAGCAGCAGTGAGCTTGTCTCAGCTGAAAAGCAGCTTGGGTCTGCCTAAGAAATGCAGCTTCTATTTCAGCCAGGATTTCTCAGACTTAGCTTGTTTCTGTGCAAACTGGACTTAGTTGTAAATAAGGATTCACTGCTAAAGAGCTCCCAAGGCTACAGACTCAGCTTAGGGTTCTACATCTGGTGTTTCACTGTGAGTGACTGCGGATCAAACCTGAGTTCTGACGTACCACACAAAGAGTTTTCTCTCAGCTGTGAGCCATCCCCAAAAGACCACAAGTAGCTTCGGCACAGCAGTACAGTTCCTTTGTGAGGGAGTGCAGGCAAATCCCTCCACGGGCTCTTGGAGAGGGCCACATTAGAGAGCTCACCTTAAAGAGTCCTGCTGCAGAATCCAGAATTTCTTTGAGTCTGCTCCTAAGGACATGATTATGACACAAAAAATATGTGCCTTTGTACTGCAGAGAATCTGGCATAAACCAGTTTCAGAGGAAGGCAGGAGCCAGTGCATTATATCTCAATTCCCAACACAACAAAACACACTTTTTTTTCCCATGGGTGAAGGGAAAGCAAAGAGTGTGGAAACAAAAAAAACAAGAATTACAAGTCACCAGGGACTATAAACAGAAAACAATATGCCATGGGACAAGTCCTGCCCACATGACTATAGGCATTGATTATTGTCTGCAATTCTGGGAACATCAATCTGGGAAACATGTTTTTAAACAATTTGCTTCATAGAAGCCACAATCACAAGAAGTATGTAATTTAGAAATTTTTACACTGCACTGTGTGGCATAAATGAGAAACCATTTAATGTAATGGAAAACACGTGCCAGCTCTTGCTAAAGCCTGTCATTTGGCTCCAATAAGGTTGCAGGGAAATCAGATGAAGTAAAAACAGGAGCCTGAGGATGAGTTCAGGACATCTGTGGCACCCACAACTAAGGAAATACTGCATCCTTCTCTTTGTATACCTGTAACGACCACAGTTTTTTCTCTTCTCTGACTACTCTATCATGAGTATTCAAACTAAGCTATTCTTATTCCTCAAACAGCAGAAGTGAATTCAGCAGAAAAGTGTAAAATATGCATATCCTTGTTATTTCCTTCTGTGCAATAACAAAGACCTCTGCCACCCCTCTACTCTTATTCACCCTCTTATTTCATGTATCTGCTGTGTGCTTTTTTGTAAGGTGGGTTCTAAATTAAATTTCTCTTTTCCTTCTTTCTACTACTGCTTCTCACATCTCATTATTCTTGTCTCCTGAGGTAAAAAAAAAAAAAGAAGAAAAATTCCATATTAGAAAATTCCACTTGATTTCAACCTTTGTTCTGTTAAATTACTATAATCTTTCCATCTCTCCACATTTCTCAAAGTCTTGAATAGGGATCTGCCATTTTGCATAGTATCCTCTCCATGCCTATCACATTGACCTTTTCCAGCATGACTTCCCTTTTTGGGTCTTCTCATTATTAATGACTTACTTCAGGTGACCTGTGAAAGCCCTGATTCATTCTCTCATTGTTCTCTGATTATTCAGCTGCTTTCCACCCTGCAGATACCTCTTTACCACTGATTTAAAGCAAACTGTTAGCGTATCTTACACCCAGTACTCCAGTTTGACTCACTTTTCAAACTGTTCTGTGATGGTAATTTTCATTCTTTTATCTTCACTCTGTGAGTGTTCCCCAGAACTCTTTTGTCACTTCCCCACTCTTTTTCTCTTCAGCTTTGGCAACCAGCATTTTTATCTCCATTCATAGTACATGTTATCATTTGTCAGATGAAAAACCATTGTATTCCTCTTGTCATTTTTTCTTCTAGCATATCTTTGATTATATCTTGGGTTTTTTTCCCCTCATTTCTCCATGGATGAAAAAATGTCTACCATAATTTTATTTACCTTAAAGAATATATTTTCATAGCATATTGCCATATGGCGCAGAGAAACCTGACCTACCTCTGAAAAAGGCAATTCACGGAGGACAGTACATACATAAATGCAGCTATATTGTTCCTGATATCCAGTTTAGTCTACTAAGGACAAGCTACAAGCCCACAAACTGTTGATCTATATATATGTGTGTGTGTGTATATATATATGTATATATGTGTATATATATATATACACACACATATATACAGTGATTTCACAATTATAAGCCACACTTGATTATAAGCCGCGCATCCGGGTAGCCGGGAAGACCACGGGATTTGTCCATATATAACCTGCACCCCGAATATAAGCCGCATTTTTTTTTTTTAAAGTGAGTATTCATGTGCGACAAAGTAACGAGTTAGAACAAAATCAAGCAATCGCAGGGTTTGCTGTCAAGTTGCTCAATTTGCAAACAGTTTTCACAGACTGGCAAAGCCTTTTAACACAGCCCCAGGCGCCCTCCCCATGCTGTGGGCCCTGACACTCCTGCCCCTGGCGCTGGCTGCCGTGGTTCCCCACCTGCTCGGCAGCGGCGGCAGCTCCCCTCACCACATGAAGCCAGCGGCTCGCTCCCTTGCTGCGCTCTCGAAGCTGGTCATCCACTGCCTCCTTGCTGCGGGCTCGGAGCCGGCTCGCGCTGGCAGCCCACTCCCCACTCCCCGCACCCTGCGGGCTCGAGGTTGGCTCGCGCTGGCAGGCCACTCCCCACTCCCTGCGGGCTGTGAACACGGTGGCAGTGGCAGGCTGCTCCCCCCTCCCCACAAGCTGTGACTGTGGCAAAGGCAGCTCGCTCGCTCGTGTGAAGGCAGCGAAGCCGGACTCGGCAGCTCCCCACCCATCCCCTGCCCGCCCGGCCACAGATCCACGGCAGGTCCCTCCCTGGCCGGCTCGCACTTCCGGGTTGGCATTTCGCTGAGATTTGTCCATAAATAAGCTGCACCTGATGATTAGCCGCACTACTGCGATAGGCTGGATTCTTCAATGAAAAGGGTGTGACTTATAATAGTGAAATTACTGTATATATGACATGTAAATGTAAGCTGTAGTTACTTTGTTCCAGGCTTCTCACACCCCTCATCTGGCTCATGTTCCATCACTGATGGCAGCTATAGGTTTCATTATCTACCCAAACTGCTGCTAAGGTGATTGATGTAGGGCAATGGAACAGAAATTTACACTATTCCTGGATTAAATACTTCCTGCAGGCCTTGAACAGGTGATTTATTTGAGGGACCATGTTGTGGTCCCTCATTTTTAGTGAGAGATTCACACAGCTAGAATGTTAGTAAATAAGGATGAGATGGGGAACTGTTTGAACATCAGACTGCTGGGAGGACCCAGGTAAGCTGTTGGAGTCATTCCTAACCTGAGCTTTCTACAGTTAAAATTACAGTACAGTAATTTCACGGATATAAGCCGCACCTTTTTCATTGAAGAATCCAGCCTACCCCAGTGGTGCGGCTTATATTCAGGTGCGGCTTATCTATGGACAGATCCCAGCGAAATGCCAACCCGGAAGTGAGAGCCAGCCAAGCGGAGAGGTGCCACAGAGCAGCGGCCGGGCAGATGGGGAGCGGGCTTTGCCAAGCGGGGCGGGCGTGCCGGCGGCAGAGCCGCCAAGGAGCCAGGCAGGCTGTCGGCGCGGTTGCCGGGGAGTGGGACAAGCTGGCCAGCAACGGGGTCGCGCAAGGGCGGGCCGGGCCCTGTGCCACCGGGAGCCGCCGGGAGCGTGGGACCGCCGGGAACGGGGGCCGCAAGAGGGCAGGCAGGCCCCTGTGCCACCAGGAGCCGTTGGGAGGAGAGGGACCGCTGGAAACAGGGTGTGCGTGAGGGTAGGCCCGCCCCTGCTGCTGGGAAGCCGGGCTGTGTGGAGCTGGGCTGGAGCGCCCCGCCCGCTCTGCTGCATGGAGTTAAAAAAAAAAAAAAAAAAAAAAGGCGCAGCTTATATTTGGGTGCAGCTTATATATGGACAAATCCCGTGGTCTTCCCGGCTACCCGGAAGTGCGGCTTATATTCAGGTGCAGCTTATGATCATGAAATTACTGTAATTTCATACATATAAGGCACACCCTTTTGACTAAAATTTTGATTGAAACCCGGAAGCGCGCCTTATAGGCCAGTGCGCCTTATATGTGGACAGAAGTTCAGACATTTGCCAACCTGGAAGTGCAAGCCATGAGCGCCAGCGGCCAGGCCACACAGGGGCAGTGCTGGCAGCCGGGCCACGCACTGTGAGAGCCGCAGCAGCTGGTGCTGGGGGAGGGAGGGAATGCCAGGGCCCGCAGCACAGGGAGGGCGCCTGGGGCTGCGTTTAAAGGCTACACCAATCTGTGAAAACTGTTTGCAAATTGAGCACCTGACAGTAAACCCCGCAATCTGTTACTAATTCGTGACTTTGTTGCACTCGGATCCTTGCAAAAAAAAGTGCGTCTTATACACCAGTGCGCCTTATATGTGGACAAAGTTCGGAAAGTTGCTGATAACTGAGAAGTGCGCCTTATGATTCGGTGCGCCTTATAGGCGTGAAATTACCGTGATCCTTGTTCCACTTGGTAGTTATGGAGATCACGGTTTTCAGGCTGTTTTCATGCTTTGTTACATTAACTTGCTGTTTTTAGAGTCTGATCTCACATCTTTAGCTATGCCACACTAGCAACACCAGTTTCCTTTCAGCTTTGCTTTGTTCTTTGTCTAACCATTGTCCTAAACACCTGTGTAATCTTTTCAGTATAGTATTTTGCCTGCCTGTTTACCTTTTTCACACTTAGTCTGTTTGTAATGATTAATATTTCCCATGCATTTGAAATCATTTCCCAAGAGCAAAAACTGGCTCAGAAAAACAGCAGGAGCTTCATCAGAAACTTTTTTTTTAAAAAATGTTTAAAATAATTGCATAATTTTTTTTCTCTTTATGTTTAATAGAGTTCTCATAATTCAGCTAATTCTTAAAACAAGATTAAATTCCCACAGATTATTATCTATTGTTATTTACAGACAAAGCATCATATGCAGAAATATGAATTACATTTAGAAGTAATTTAATATATTTATTATGTGCATTATTCACATGTATACATGTACAATTAATAGTACACTGACAGCTAACAGAGTTAAAGACTCTAAAAATTAATTACCAGCTTTAATTGATATCGATACAATTTCCATTAGTAAAAATTCAGAATCAGAACTCAAATTTGTGTGATTGTGGACCACATAGTGCATGATGTTTTGCATAATACTTTCAAGGAAGAAACATTTTCTGAGAGTCTTCATAATCCAGCACATTTGTGAATAAAATGTTCATTGCCACATGGATTGCAACTGTATTTTCCTACATTGCAAGGAGAAAAAACAAAAGTAGTGGAACAAAAGCAAAATCTACACGGATAAAAATAAGATTATCATCCTTAAATATAATTTTAGTATAAAAGAGAAGTAAAAAAGAGAAAAAAGTTAATTTTAAAAGCACACCTGTTTTTTCAGGATGGTGGGACTGGATTAAATACAATGCAGAGTTCTAGCTTTCCTGATGTTAACTTTGCTTCACAGCTGGCCAGTACATCCTTATATAGTCAGACAACTTTCTCCCCTTTCTTCCTGCACTGTTCTCTGTAAAATAGGGGTAATTTTAATTGCTTACATAATACAGCTAATAGGGATGCTGACGTGAATGCTTTGTGCTGACAATAGTTTGACCCAAACACTATATTAAGTATTATAATCAGTAAAATTTCCAATCTCTTCACTAAGAATTTTTCTGTGCCTTTCCAGAAAGACAGATGTCGGTCAGGTCATATAAACAATGCATAGGTCAGATGAAAATTGTGGCAGGCTGGGAAAGTTTCCACTAACTTGAATAAATATAACACAAATCCACATAAAGGAGGATCCAGATAACTATAGGCTGGTCAGTCAGTGTAAGACAAGATCATGGAGCAGATATTCCTGGAAATTACTCTAAGGCACAGGGAAAACTGGGATGGGTGATGCCAACAAGCTGGGCAATAATAGAACTGAGAGGGCTCTGTGGAGGAGGGCTTGGGGGAGTGGATGGATTAGAAATTGAACTTGAGCCAGAAATGTGCACTCAGAGCCCAAAAATCCAACTGCTTTCTGGGCTGCAATAAAGGCAGTGTGACCAGAAAGTCAAGGGATATGATTCTGCTCCTCTACTCTATGTTTGTGAGACCCCATCCAGAGAGCTGCATCCAGCTCTGAGGTCCAGCACAGGAGAGACATGGACCTGCTTGGGCAAATCCAGAGAAAGGCTGGAGCATCTCTCCTATGAAGATAGGCTGAGAGATTTGGGGTGCTCAGCCTGGAGAAGAGACAGCTCCAGAGAGACCTTATAATGCCTTTCAGTGCCTAAAGGAGGCCTACAAGAAAAATGAGAAAGGACTCTTTACAGGAATTGTAGTGACAGGACAAGGAATAATGGCTTTAAAGTGGGAGAGGGTAGATTTAGTTACTAGGAAGAAATAATATACAGTGAGGGTGGTGAGGCACTGCACACATTGTCCAGCTAGGTTGTGGGCATCCCATGCCTGTTAGTATTCAAGGACAGGTTGGATTGTGTGCTGAACAACCTGGTCTAGTGTAAAGTGTGTCTGCCCTCAGGACTAGAAGTAGGTGACCATTGAAATTAGAGGATCTTTCAGGTCCCTTCCAACCCAAAACACTTTATTATTCTATTCTATGTTTTTAATTACTCTAGAGGAAGAAAAGAGTCACTTAAATGTGCAAACAACACAGATATTATGTTTACTGAAAGTTATATGCTGCAGGCATGTTGTCAGCTTCCACAGTGACATTAAAATCTTGTTTAGAAAGTTGATTAATTCAGTTTTACTCTAAAGAACATAGGCCTTTTTGTTAATGTTACAAAAGCATTATGAGAAAGTGTTTTGAATTCCCTTTCTTCTAAAGTGTTACAAGTCAAAGTTTGCTGTCCTGCAGCAGTTGGTCAAACACACTTGTTCCCTTTTTTAAGAGCTATGAGAGAGCTATAAAGTTGTGAAACCTTAAAAAGAGTAGAATTCACTTCTTTTTTGGAGATTGCAAAAGGGAGGACACTTTCCATTTTGAAAGAGAAGCTAGTAACCTCTTCTATGCCCCACATACAATAGGAATGTCATCTGAAACCTGCCCCCCTGCTCCAGTCAGAAATTAAGGTACTCCTTACAGCATGCAAGTAAGAGGAAAAAGACAACAATTCCTAGAAAGGCAGCAGATTCTTAATTTAAAATTCTTTTTTTAGAAACTTCAATCTATGTCAAGCTGATTTATTTTAAAGATTTATTTCCTTCCTCTTCCTTGAATTCTACTTTATTACTGCAATATGTTTTTCATGTGAAGAAGGAGAGGGAATCAACTAAAGAAATTATCTTTTTTCATTGTTAAGGTTTTAAGCAAATTTCAAAAGAAAGTAAATATATCACAAAGCATTTGTTGAGAGCAAGCGAGATGGAAGCAGGCAATTGCTAACTAGCTTTATGATATTTTCATTCTGTGGAAAAACAGTGAGGACGTAGATATTTACCACCATAGAAGGAATGAGTAGTTATTTTTACATTCAGATATCTAGGAACAGTCACATAGACTGTGCAATATGTTGTGGCAAAGACAGTTTCGTTAATCTAGAATATCTTTTCAAATTAGATTATATTCTGCACAGCAAATTCCCTTGATTTATTCAAAAACAGTACAGAAACATTAATGAGACAAGATATTCAGAGATCTGGTTAATTAATTTGAAAGGCCTAATTTTGGAGACCTATTACCTGTAAAATGTGATACTAAACAGATTTCTTAAGTATACAAATGGATAATTGCAGAGATGATAGACTGCTGTTGTAAGGCTTATTGTCAGAGAGATTTTTCTTCATTGTTTTACCCAATGGCTGAATCATTCTCCCCAGAGTGAATATTTCAGAAGGAATATGTCAGGTGAGCAATACCAAGCCAAGTATCAGGTCTTTCAGCTGTGCCATTTGCCTTCTGATAGATGATCATTAGCAGAACAAGATAGGGAATAAAGGCACATTTGCACTGCTCAGCATTCCTTGTGCTGATTTGGCTGCATATTTTAACGGGGCTTGCTCACTACAGAGAGACTCTAGTCTCACAAATATCCATGGGACTCTGAGCAAAACAGAAATGAAATAAGTTATTGAAGGGAATTTTGAAGTAATAGACAGAGAGATGGCAATAACAGCATTTCTACATAAAAACAAAACCTGAGAAAACAGCATCCTTCTCCACAACCTCTCTTTGATTTTTTTGTTTCCTCCCTCCCTAAAATTTGGCATTGTTCTTAATTCCAGAGGCTTCAGTTTTAACAATGTAAAGTGAATGGAATTATGATATTTTCTGGCAGCCAGATATGCAACAGAGTGTATTTTTCTCAATCCCAGGTTAAAAAAGTTGCAGTAAACAACAGAATATTTAGTGATACTACAGTGTGGTACAAATCAGATGAGTGACAAGGGTTATCTGACTGCAGTGTCAGCTCTGTCTTCATATGTGCTTGTTTTAGTTCACCCAATAATCACTCATCTATGTCATAAACGTTATTAGGGATGTTTCATAGGATTATACGGGATCAAATCCTAGCCACAACCCTAAGCCTGACCCTGACCCTAATCCCATTACGAGTATGAAGTTATAACATTGTTTATGCTTGCCTTTTTTTAAATTATTCTTCTTCAGGAGGAGGAGATGCTTCAGTCCCTTCATCATCTTTGTGACCTTTCACTGGACTCTCTCCAGTATGTCCATGTCTCCCATGTTCTGAGGAGCCCAAAACTGGACACAGCACTCCACATGTGGCCTCGCCAGTGGAGGAGGATGAGGATGAGGACCTCCTTTGACTCATCTTAGTTCAGCCCAGGACACTTTTGGCCTCTGCTGCTGGAAGAGTGCATTTCTGCATGGTGAGCTCATTAAATTACATTTAATTATTGGAATTCCTCAATATCTTTACTCCATTGAAAAGTAATGAAAAGTTGCAGACTAGAGCACTTCTACTTATCAGCAAAAGCCTTTCTTAGAGTAGGCAGAGAACCTGAAGTGTCATGGGGGCTGTCTGTGAGGTGGAGCTTCTATACAAGCTGCATGTACCGCGAGGATATTCTGATGCACAATAATCTGAATGTCACAAACACCTTGGACCTACACAATTGTTTAGCAACAATTTAGCTTTGATTAAAAACATAATGAGTTGGTGCCTAATTTGTCCTTCACTTCATTTGTAATGTTAGACTATTTAACATGCCTTAGACTTTTTGAAATTTTAGATTTGTTGTCTTTTGGAGATTTAATTATCAAATCCCACTCCAAAACAATTAATTCTGCCAAATTTTAGTTTGCTCATTAATCTTATCTGAAGAATTTCTGCCTTGTAAATAAAGAAAAATGCTTATTTTTTAGAATTTTCAGTGGTGAATTACAGATAACATTTAGAAAATCATTGTGGCCATTTAGGAATATCGAGGATATCATTCATTCTGTAATATAGTTTACTAAGAAATTGCTACTTAATGGAAGCTTAAATGCTCTTTGCTAACCTATTTTGATGACTCAGAAATAAATGACCTTTCATGAAGCATCTCTGATGTAGTGTACTATGGTTTGTTGTTATATCTAATCGTTTAGAGTCTAATGGAATGTAGTTCCAAAATTTTGTAGGTCAAAAATCTCAGGAAATCCCAGGAGGTGATGCAGAGGTTTTAAGTGCCCAGATCTATAATCTTCCTGTGAATGGAATGTATTTCTAGATGAAATTTCTCTAGCGTTATTGGGAAAAAATTGTGTTGGCAAAATTTTACTATTGTATAAACATTTATTAAGACATCTACCCACACATTTTGGAATGTCTAAAAAAAGAAAAAAAAATCCATTTTCTAAAGCAGCTAAATAAAGGCAATCCAAAAATCAGAGTTCAGTTATTAGCTGAAAAAAATAACTTTATCTTTCTATTCAGTGGTATTTCATTGATTCAGACCTTCTGGCCACCACTTTCTACAGTAAACAGAAAACTTGCAATAGAGAAACCAGAGATTCAAAATTCAGAGCATCTGTGTATATTGCTTGACTACTAAATTAGTAATTAAATTAAATAAAATTAAACTACTAAAGTAATTAAAATTACTAAGCAGATTTGCAAATGATGGTAGACTGGGAGGAAGTTGTTGGCTCTGTCAAAGGCAAGGAGGACCTGTGGAGAGACCTCAACAAATTAAAGCAATGGGTAATCACCAGCTCTGTTCAAGGGGAAGTGCTGGATTCTGCACCTGGGATGGAGCAAAGACCCAAGGGAATGGTGTGAAGCAGAGGAGATTTAGGTGGGATATCGGGAGAAAGTTTTCACCCAGAGGTTGGCTGGGCACTGGGACAGGCTCCCCAGGGAAGTGGTCACAGCACTGAGCCTGACAGAGTTCAAGGAGTGTTTGGACAGCACTCTCAGGCACATGATGTGATTCTTGGGGTGTCCTGTGCAGGGCCAGGAGTTGGACTCTGTGATCCTCATGGATCCCTCCAACTCAGAATATTCTGTGATTCTATGAAAATGAAAAATAATTTGATTTATCTTCGGTGGATTTCAATCACGAGTCTTTATGTACTAAAGCTAAATAAGTAGTGAAGTGTTTGGGCTGAAGATTGATTCCTATGATAAAGTGCAATCGGTACTGCAAACTTCTTGGAAGTTTGTAGATTTAAGCTTTTTTGGTCAGATAGCAGCTCTACAAACCATTTTGTGCAACATTTTCCTTTAATCAAGTAGGGAGGTGTTACTTAAAATCTCTACTGTTTTGCAAAAAAGAAACATGGCAAGAGCTAATTTATGACATAGTTTGGTTGTGTAACGTAGTCTCATGGTTAACATCCAGTAACATTACTAGGACAATAGAAATTTTTGGCATAAAAATTTTATTCTTGTTTAGCACCACTAGCAGAGAAGGCAACAATAGTGGAAAAGACGATGTGTAGGGCCTTGGTCCCTACTCACAATTGTGTAATACAACATAGTTGTCTCTCTCAGAGTCTTTGAGAGAACAGGCCCCTTTTGCAGATGCCGGGAGGGGAATTATGCATAATGTTATTTTTTTATTTACCAATAAAACTGTTTCTCTTAGGCCTGACAAGACCAATTATATTTTTGTGATTTGACATTTTTACTACAGTATTTTCCTTTTTATTTAGGCTAAGATCATCTGACTCAATAGTTCTTTGTATATTAAGATCTCATTCTGTAAACTTATGGATAATAAAATAAGCTGTGGTCCTTGTTGAGAGTTTACCTTGTCCTAAATAAGCAGCTGGCACACCGCTTCATCAGATAAGGGAGATATTTGTGTTTGGAAGCTACCTCATACACAAGATAGAAAGTTACTTAACTAGCTTTCCTGCAGCTCCTTATTTGCAGCAGGACAGAGAAGATGAATCACATTCCTTAGAGGCGCTGCCAACATTACCAGAAAACATCCTTCCTTTCCAGACAGAATATCTCACACAAAGCAGAACCTCCCTTTGCAACAAGAAATCCATCCTGAACGAAAGTTTACATATTTGGCCTTTAAAGTAGTGTAAACAAAGGCTAGCTGTGACTTAAGAGCTTTATCCCCAGCAGAAAATGACATCAGTTAAAGCAATGTTATTGTACGGCAGCTTCAAGTTTCACTTCTGCACCAAAGGGTTAATAACTTGGATTTTTTTGATATCGCTGAAACTTTGTACTATAACTCAAGAAAACAAATCATAAATAAATAGACAAGGAATTGTTACCAGTGCATGGTTTATAGACCTTCTGTGTTTGGAATGGTTTATTTTTTATGACAGTTACATCCTGCACATGACCTAGGAGGATATCTGCAGAGGTCAGTCACAGTAGATGTTAGAGATAAAAATGGATCAGTTTGCACAGTTCTGAAACATTAACAAAAGGGAAAAAAAATGGGAACTTGAAGCTCAGACTGAAGTAGACTGGGAACAGACTTAGTTTGTAATCACTGATATAGAATATCCTAAAATTGTAACAGTTTAATTTATAATGCTTTCCTACACATTATAGAGAATAGAGATCACTAGATCCATGTGATTGCAACCATGTCTTATGGTTATCGACCATCTGAAGAACAAAATAAGGGTGGGCATGAGACATTCTGTGGCACAACTGACTTCTGCTTTTACCAGGTGGGAGAAGCAAACAGCACAGAACTCACAGAAGGCAAGGTTGGGATATATTCAGTGCTAAATTATTTTGGCAAAGGAAAATTTCCAGAGATTATAGCTTTTTGCAATTGTAGGTGAAAAACTCAAGTCTGTCATGTAGCTGTGGCTATTCCCAAGCACACAGCCTAGCATGAGATGGGAGATAAAAAGTCTCATAATCTTATGGTGATTTCAGTTGCATAGTATCCTTGAGAACTTTTATTTCATTTTCTTCTCCTGCAAGACAACAGTATATTCCCTGCACATAGACAACAAAGAACTTTGGTCCTAGATACATGTCACTTTTCCTGGGATATAAACTCCTGTGCTATCTCCTGCTTTAAGTAACTACTGAAATTTGTCCATCCTTGATTGAATTGCTGTGGGCACTGTTTGGGGATGGGGAGACAGAACTGAACTTTGTAAGCTTTGTATTGAGAATGGATTTTTTTTAATGACACCTACATCCTGCATATAAGAGGATAGATCAGAGATTAAAATGGATCATTATTTTTCACACAGATACTGGAAGTTAAACTGCCTTGTTCCTACTCTTGCCATAACCTGGTTTACAGCTGGAATATTAGATTAGTTTCTGTAGGAACACCATATGGATTCCTAGTAACCATTACCTTCCTGAATTTTATATAGAGATTAAAAGCTTGTTGACCAGCTTTCAAACAATAAACTAAAATTAATCCTTTCCTTTTTACTTTCTGAAATAGCCCTCCTTTCTATTTCTTGAAATAATACTACACTTTAGAAATGGAAAGATGTTACAAAGTGTACATTGAAATAATGAGAAATTTTGAAAAATATATCAAAGTATAATTATGACTGAAAAATGCTGTCATGTTTTCCTATACTTTATCTTGTACTAAAACCGTGTTCTAGGGAACATACCCATGAACAAGAATGATGGTGATTTGACAAGAAAAAGTCTTTTTTTGGTCACAAAATATCTAGCTTTTAACTAATGCATATATAATTTTCGTTTTCAACTTAAAATGCTCTGATGGAAAAGGAAATCAAACAGAACAAAAAAAAACCCAAACAATAAAAAAAAAAAAAGTCCCAAAAAAACACAAAAAACAACTCCACCACACAAAAAAACCCCAACCAAAATAAGGTTTATTTTCCCCTTTTATTTTGTGGACAAATAGACACATTTTAAGTCCTTACACTGGATGCACGCAGACATCCCTGGTTCATTTCACATGCCTTGCACAAGCAAGGCAGTCAGAATCAAGTCTTTGAATATAGAGATACAAGCCACAGGGCAGCATGTACACGTCTTCAAAGATTCTGCTCCTGAGTTAACCAGTGCCCCAGTGGTGGCAATAGCATCATCTAAAACATTCAGAGCATAAGCTATTCAGCCACTCAAAATAGTGCTCTGTGCTGGCAGACAGCCCTCCTAGCACAATTACCCTTAAAAACCACCTCTGCTAAGAGCAAGACTGAAGCCAAGAGCAGGTGTTAAATGGCTGATTTAGTGAAATTCTCCAGCCCAGAGTATCTGTGTTGAAACTGCTAAATGTCTTTGATCATCTTTTCCACACCATGTCAAATTTAAGAGACGTGAGAGTGTACTGCAAATTAAACACAGGGAAGGTCCCAAATCTAAGCACTTCTCTTTCTGACAAGTATTTAGATCTAATAGTTTCTATCTCAGGAACTCAGGCAAATGTTGAAAGCTATTTAGATATTAATTCAAAATCTTATGGACTAAAAGAAAATATGATTTATTCTATTAGCTGAAGCTGCCAGAGGAAGAACATCCAGAGGAGAGCAGAAACATCTTTCATTGCCTCCATCAGCCACCTGGCAACGTGCACATGCTCAGTCTGAGAGAAAAAAAAATTTTGGGAGACCACTACCCAAATGCTTAACAACTCCCACGGGTTGAGGAGTGTGGCCTCATCTGTTCTGCTCATCTCCTTGGAATCTTGTCTCTGTACCTCTGCTGAAACTGCAGGGATGTGTTACAGAAATCACATGTGCCTAAGCAAGAAAGACTGGGATGAAGGGACTGAGCAGGGGGAGAGCAGCAGGGCCTGTAATGGACGAGGCCTGAGAACCCAAAGAAGTCGGCATGGTTTTGTGAAATTGAATTGAATCAAAAGCCTTGTGCCACCCCAGCTTCAGCCAAACCTAATGAGGCAGAAAATTATCCCCCTGAGCAATCACCACTTGTTACTGTTGATATTTCAGCTGCAAAAGATAGGGATGAGGTTCCCTCATGCTTCATTCTTGAAGTTCCTTCACCTGCCATTCTTCTTTGTAGAAACTTGAAATCACTAAATTAGATTATTCCTTTTCTTTTGCTTATTATACTTGTTATCCTTTGTCTCCCTAATTAATGTTCCTGTGCTGAAATGGATGGTGGCATTCCTGAATAAATCAGCAAAATTACCTCCCTGCTGCACAGCTGCATTTAGATCACATTTCTGAGTTTATGAGAGTGGGTGACTTGGAGAACTATAAAGAAAATTTTAATTGCTCTCAAATTTGGAAATAATGGGTACTTGAATCATCCCTCCCTAAATTGACTTTTTGCCACTTCTTTTTTTCCTAACAAATCTGCCAAGTTTTTCAATGCTCTTTTTACAGCATTGAATTTGTTGTAAAACTTTAAAGTGGAATTAAGTGACCATAAGCTTTTTTAGTTAAAAAAAAATCTTGCTCCAGAATTTAAGCTGTGGTGTTTGATTTGATCCTTAGATATACACTTGCACATTGTTTTGTGCCAAAGCAAGCATGTGTGCAGAATATCATGTGCTGCCAAGCAGAGCAGCAGCATGGAAGCCTACCTCCTCTATCAAGAGAATCAATATTTCAGAGTTTTCTTCCCTAAAAATTATATGCTGCATGAGGCATTGTTCAAAAAATGCAATTAGCTGTGTAGTGGCCTGATTGAATAAGTGCCTCCCCAGCCCTGGTGATAAACTCTGTATTTCTCCCACAAGTCATGCATCTAGTTGGTGGGACGTGGATGGAAAGATAGACTCATTTTTATGCTCTTCTGTACCTTCAAGTTACCTTGGGAGGCAGGAGGATCATGCTCCATGGTGGGACAAATAAAATAAAGAGTATGCAAGGGAAAAATGTTCTCAGCAGGCAGCAGTTGGGAATATAAACCAATGCTCCAACTGATCCTGTTACTGCAGGAGGATAGTACACAGGCAGGACACAAAGCCAATGCAAAGAGGAAATAATAGTATGTTTGAGTTGGCTAGAGTTTTGTAGAAGAGAGGGCTGCACTCTTATCCTCTGCTTGTTCTCTCATTTCTGAGGCTGATTTAAGAAATCTGTCCTTGGGTGAAAAGAGCACTCCCTTTGCTCTCAAAGAAGCAAGCACTGACCAAGTCCCTCTAATCAAGGTTTATAGAAGACACTGGAACTTGATTTCATTCCAATTGCGAGCTCTGTTCATGAGGTTTTCTTGTTTTAAGTTATGAACTGCATTTGAGAGATTTAAATGCCACTATCTTCCTTGCTACAAGAACAACACAGAGGTGTTTTCATTACTATACTTTTAATTACTTAATGCAATTACTAAATAAGTGCTCCATAGATCTTCAGTGAGTTTTCATTCATGACCCCTGTGACAAAGTCAAGGCAAGAATAATTTTATAGAGGCAATCTGATATACTGAGATCAAGATTCACAAATGGAGAGAGGAATATTGTAGACAGCCCTAACAACTTTGCAGCATAAACTGGCTGTCTACTCAACAGCATCTCCTTAGAACAGATGTTCCTTGTACACAATTCACAGAGGTCAAGTTTTTCTCATTACACACTTTCAAGGACAAGGAGGGGTCCTGGCTGCAGACCAAGCTGTAAGAACTCCAACTGCTTATCAACTCTGGATGTGTTTTCTTTCATGTTGCAAGACCTACTAGCCTCCAATACCCACCCAGTATTTTCATGGCTGTGCCATACAACATTTCAAACAATTAGGATGCTTACGTGATGGGGGCACTCTCGAACAACCAAATATGTGAGACCCCTCTAGTGCTCCCTCCATCTCTCCTGGATATTCCCTTACCACTTCTGCATTTCAGAGTCCGTGATTCTCTCTCACTATAGTCTGTGCTCCATTAAAACTGATATCCATGCTTTATTTGGGACTGAGCCTAAGGTAGCTGATTGTCCTGTTCTGGGAATTTAAATCCACAGTGTGATCAAAGGATTTCTGAGGTTTTTTTGTATTGTTCCTTGCTCTTTTTCTCTCTCTCCTGTTTTTCACAACCCCTTCTATTTTGCCTTTATTCTCTCTTCCTCTATCTTCAGGTTCCCATTTAAACCTTCACCCTGGATCATCTGCTTTCCTGGTTACTTTGATTTTGTTTCTTTTTCAAACTTAATTGATGTTTATCCTACTCTAACACAATTCTTGATCCTGCTCCATCATGACTGGAGAGTAAACACCTGACAGTACATTAATAAAAGGTAAAAGATTTATTTAGACAGAAAGTCCATATTCTGTCCCTCTTCCCTTCTCTGTGACTTTTGAAAAATTTCCTCATCTTCATGGCAACAAAAAACCTCTGTGAAATTGTTGCACTACATGTCAAGGTCAACGTGACTGATACCAGGAAACAGCTGTAAAATTAGCTCTTGTGCTTCCTAATACAACATCTATTAATAGACCTAATTATTTTTATATCCAAATGTGTTCGCAAATCAAGCAAATGACACTTATTAAAGCACTTTCATATAAGGAAGTTATTTACCAAACTACTTTTTCCATATTTCTGCTTTTTGTAAGTCCTTTTATTTAGCCTCTTAAATGCAAGTATTTCTAATGCTTTAAGGAATATGTGATTCAAATTGTTTGGCCAAACTCTGAGTGCTTGGTTCTTTCTTAATGACTCTTAACATCCTGGCTACTAAAAGTTATACTAAATACAAAATATCAGAGCACTGCCCAATAGACTGTTCTCAAAGTATTTTCCCTCTACAGGCTATCATTGCTGACCTAATATAAATATAGTCTACATCTCCCTTGACAGAAACTACATTTAAAGTGTCCTGCTTATATGCTTTGATTTTGGGAACAAAAAAGTGTCCATGTAAATTCTTGTGTTTTTTAACCTATTTACATGCTCAGCAGCCACACTGGTAGGTACAGAGTGAAGCAGAAAACAAGAAGACAAGAAACACCCAAACAAAGCTGCCTCATTTTTGAACCTGCATCCTTTTGTCCATGGTCACAGTCTCCAAAAAGCAAAACTGATAATCTGAGGACTTTACCCTTTAGCCTAGTGTTGTACACCACAAGCTACTTTGAACCACAAGGAGGCACATCCTGAACCCCTGTCCCTCTCTTGCAAAAATAATTATGTGTGGTTCCTGTACCTCACAAGGTACACATGACTCAAGAATAATCCTTGCAAAAATCCATAGAATAGAAGGAAAATACAGGAAGGGAAATGACCTTTTACAATGACAAACCATCCATAAATGTTGATGTGGAAATCAATGCTTCACCTTTCAGTGAAAAAGTACTTGTCTGCAATGCTTGAAACCACATAGCAGCTAAATTTTGGTTCAAAACTGCAAAAGCTGGCATTCTCTTTTCCTACCCACTTCCCCAAGACAAGGAAAATCCCTAATGGCTACAATTACCTTTTCTCACACCAGTGAAAATTCAGATATTCTATCATCAGGCACCTACACAAACCAGAATGGGAGATTTTCAAGCATTTAGACCCCCAAGTAGTAGCCACAGTTTATGATATACTATTACTCAGTGAAAGAACAGTTGTTGGCAGTGTCTATTGGCTAAACTCTTTATGTTCTGGATTTCTTGAGCAAAGACTGACAGGTGTTAAAGATTAGTTACACCTTTGCCTTCCTGGTGGGGATTATCATCTTCCCTGATAGATGAACTCACTCAATATTTGCCTTCACCACTCTAGTGAAAAATCAGCGGGACAGTGTTATTGTAAGGACTCAGAGAACCAAGAGATTCAGTAGATGACATATTTTCCCTTCTGCAAGATATGTGTGGTTTAATAGGAGCAGATAACTCAGAATTAATATTACCAACTTTATCCACAAAATGTCAAGAGTGTCTGAAATAAGTGGAGCTAAGCCAATATAAATTCATCATCCTTCTATCCAAGGTTTCTGGTATTTTCAAATAGTTATTTGTTTTCTGTATTACTGGAGCTTTGAATAAAGAATGCTTAGGCTAATATTTCATCCTCTAGGTCTGAGTCTCATGTGGCCTGCATAAAATATGTATACATTTATGTGTATTTTAAGAGTAATGTGCAATCACAAAGCAAAAATCAGTGAAAGACTTCCAAAGACACTGCAAAATCAAGAGTCTTGCAGTTTTTCTATCTGATAGTATTTCTCTTTTAGAACCTAGCCATCCTAAGTGACCCCTATTTGCCCTCCAAAATTAATGGTAACCCCCAATTGACTATCTCCTTGCTATACACTATGAAAATTATTTTTCACTCATCTTACTGTGGTTTTTTTTTTCATTTCTTAATTTAGAAAATGCTAAGTATCATTAAGTACAGATGAAAATTTCAGGCATCTGGCCTATGTGGCACACTGAGAAGTCAGATCACTGTGGGAACTGTACCAAGACAGGCGAAAAAGCAAGTCCCTTGTGACCAAAGCCACGTGCAAAGTAAACAGGTTCCCACAGTCAGAGTTCAAACAAAACAAAAGAGTAAGGGTTCCTGGACAGAGGCACTGTTTCTGTTGACGTCTCTGCTGTACTATTTGACCACTAGAAAGTACCATGAGATTTCCCAGAGATAGATCATGGCTTAGTGACAGATCTGATAGTCACTCATTATCTGGTGATGGAACCTGGAGATGGCGGGCTGAAGAGAAGCAGACGCTGTCGCAGTTTTCAGGAAGGAAAACAAAAAAATTATATCCTTTGCTGATGAGACTTAGAGAATAAAGAGAGTTAGCAGGGAAGTTAACACTGAACTGCTCTGCCAGGCCCTGACTGCCATCCCACTGCTGCCAATGTAAATTGAGAACTATTGTGTTCTGACAAAGATCAGACATTCAAAACTTAGTTTAAAAGTTGGTAGCACCTGGTCTGCTCACCAGTGCTGTCAAACAGTTATGCAAGTCTTCCCTCACAGTGGAAAAATAGGACTTTTTGGTTGAAAGTCCTTTTTTGTCCATGTAATAGAGCTCTTCCTTTAAGACCTCTGTCATGGCTAATGCCCTGCACACCCTTACCTATCCTGCTTTGAGCATAAAATTTACAGTGAAGTATCCTGAAAAAATTAGAGAAGCTGAGAAATCCGTTTCAGAATCTTCAAGTTTTCTGTAGAAAAATTCTAGACTTGTTGTTTTGTTTGAATTTAAGTACCATAAAAAGGCATACACTGAGGATACCTCTTAAAAATAAATATTGTTTTGCTGTAATATAACAAAATATTCCAGACTTTTGGAAAAAATGGAAGATTTCACTGTTCTCTTTACCTAGTTATACATAAAGTTACAGAATCACAGAATGGCCTGGCTTGGAAGTTACCTTAAAGATCTTCTAGTCCCAATTCCCCTGCCAATTATAGGGACATCTCTCACTAAAACAGGTTGCTCAGAGCTCCATCAAGCCTGGCCTTGACCACCAGGGGCGCATTCACAGCTTCTCTGAGCAATCTGTTCCAGCTCCTTGCCACCTTCTTAGCAAAAAATTTCTACCTAATATCTAATCTAATCTAACAGTCCACTCATCTAATCCATCTCTGTCCAATTTAGAGAGAAGGGTATTGTAGAAAAGGTATTGTCAAGGGCTTTACAGCAGTCCAGATAAAAGACATCCATAGCCCTCCCTTTGCCCACTGATGTAGTTACTCCATCACAGAAGGGCCACTAGGTTTGAGTTTCTTCTGCATTGTAATTAAACTATAATATTACATAGGCAGTTTCAATGGAGCCCTTAGGTCAATTTAGAAATGTTAGGAGGTGATACAAGTTGAATGAATTTAATATTTGTAAAAAGGTAATTCATAGAGATGGTACTGCTTCTTCAGGTCCCTCACCATAGCTGCATCTTGCCCACGTCTTTACACTTGTCCAGCTGTTGCTATATTCAGTTCTTATCTTCTCTGCACACCTGAAACTGGTGGAAGATTGGTCATTGCACCTTAGGTCAACTCAGCATGCCGTGCAAAATCCAGCCAGGTTTACCATTAGTGATGGGATTTTAATCCTGCTTCATCTTGCCTAGAGATAGGGAACAACCTAGTCACTCTATCATGGCATTTCATTAATAGCAACTGTAGAGATAAACAGGTGTCCAGCCTTGCTAGAAACCACAGGTCTGTACACACCCTGCTACTTGAGCTTCAGGATTGCCATAGCTCAACATTAGCAAGAGACATTTTTATTAAATAAAAGTCTGTCCTCTGCAGGCAAACACTTCCAGAGGAAGGAGCTATTCATCTTTTCAATTAAAATGTTAACTTCCTTTGTCCTAGGATTAATTTCATGTTCTCTTTCTACTAGCTTCTGCTTTGTCTCCTCAAAGCATGTCCCCATGTTTCCTATTCCCTTAGAAATGGGTTGTATTGAAAGCTCATATACAATAATTCCAAAGTAAACAAAGTAAAATAAGGTATCTTCCTCACCAGACACTGTTAAAATGAAAATAAGTCAAAACTCAGGCACCATAAAAATCAAGCAATTTATTGTTGTTCCCTTTCATTCATTAACCTCCTAATCTGTAAATAGTGTTAGGGTCAATTTGTTTCCCAAATTCATAATGAACTTTCATAGAAATTTCACAAATTATTACAGTAATTTCACGAATATAAGCTGCACCCTTTTCATTGAAGAATCCAGC
>VRYO01001463.1:95030296-95074101 GCA_009812075.1 Sialia sialis | reverse complement strand
ATTCCATGGAGCATGAAGAAAGAGATAGTATAGCATCAGTACCAAGTGAATTATTTAGCAGAGCACAGATACTATAGCTCCTTGTTTTGTTTTTAATTTACAGCAACCTAAGGTAAAAGAGAGTCTTCTTTAAGCTTATGTTTAAAATTTTCTTAGCTATTTCATTGCTCTACTTAAAAGAAAAATTAAAAAGTTGAGCAATCTCATGTTTAATTTTGTTTACAGAGAAACTAAAACATGTCCTTCAATCCCAGCAGAAGCAAAGCCAAATTGATTATTATACTTATTTCCTCTAGAAGCAAAGAAAACTGATAAATTTACATGCTTACAAATGAAATGAAAGATCAGGAATTTTTATGGGATCTTTTATTACACAAATGTGGTTAAACACTAAATGTTTGGCAAAACAATGATTATGTGAATAAATAAGGGCCATTTTAAGTTACGTACTAGAGCTTTTTGTCTGATTTAAATGTTTTTGTCATACTTTCAAAGAACAAAAGTAGTGCTGTGAGTTACATGTCCAATCACCATAATATGGAACAGCTGGAGTGATTTAAACATGTCTGGAAAGTGTTTGCCTTGACTATTGATCAAATATGGCTAACAAATACAACAGTTCAGAAGCAGTTAATTGGCCATTAAGCAAAAACTGTAGCTGAACATATATTCCAGGTCAACCTGAGCTGCACAAGATAGGGCTTGCTCAGAAAAATATGTTCTCTCACATCAAGGCTGGCAGGCAATCTTGAAAGGGCTCTAGTTTGCATCCCACTGGATTACTGAAGATTACAGTAGTGTTTCAGCCAAGTGTTCTCCCCTGATGCTACTCATTTAAAAGAGGTTAGCAACAGGAACATGTATACAGTTCAATCTATTCGCCATTGAGTGCTAAGCAAATTCCTTTTATGCACAACCCATCTGGCTTTCTGGCAAATGAGTGAAAGAGAGGAGAAACCTTCAATCAGCTCTGCTTACTGCCTCAAAAGGAGGAGCAATCTCTTCTTACATTCCTTATTGTGCTTTTTTGCCTACAGTGTAGGATATATATATATGTATGTATGTATAGGTGTAGGTATGTATGTGTGTGTATATTTATATATATATATTATTTTCTCATGGTACATGTATATTTCTGTGCATTTTCAGAAACTAGGAATCAATTACTGTTCTCATATTTTATTTAACAGGAAAAACATTTGTTTATCTCATAAAGCACTGAAAAATAATCAAGAATGCACGTCTTTGACATTATTGTTGAACAGTTCCTCTTACAATTTCATTTCATGGCAGTCTAAAGGGTTTCACTAAACTGGTTCAAGATTAAAATTTTCTCAGATGATGCTCCAATGATCAACCTAATTTGCTAAAGTGCTTTTCAATTTTAAATGCATTACCAAGTATTGTGCAGAGAAAATTGCAGAATCTTGTTTATGCTCATTCAGTCATCAGTAAACACTTTTCTTTGACTACTCTTCAACGTTATCAATGTTTTGTTTTTTTCTGAAGCACAGCATTTTAGAGTGAAAATTTCTTTCGTTACTATGAATAATCTTCTATTATTTCCTTCTTTTTTATATAGCAGCAAAATACACATATTGAATTTTGCAGTTCTTTTTCCCTCAAAATACTTTCCAAAGGGGAAAAATGTATTACTCAACAGCAGCTGAAAGTCTTACTTTTTCACTTTAGACAGCTTCTTCATCACTTTAGTCATAACACAAACAGTTTTTGTGCTATAATGTGCAGTAGCTACCAGGATCCTTTCAAATCAAGTTGGGCAGGCATCATTCCTAGCGGTGACAGGACCACAGTCCTTGCCCTCAGAAGGCCTGATGGGAACACTGTTTTCTTGGGGACCACAGAGTCTCATACTAGCCCTATGTCCCAGCTAGCAGAGCCACAAAGAAAAAAGGCAGCATCATTTCTCAGGTCTGACCTCTCGTGCGTAATCAGACAATGAAAGAAGTCAATGTGAGAATGGGTCTGCTCCTTGATTTCAGATCCCAGCCTGCTGCATTCAGTAAGGTGAACACCACAGGGACTTTGGCTTTTCTCTAGGTATCTCTGCAAATCAACTTGCCCATAGGAAGGGTCCCGTCAAATAAATTGCGAATCGGAATATGTAGGATATTTTGTATGCATCACTGTCAGATACCTTCTTCTTGCACTTATCCTTCTCCAGAAATACTTACAGGCTTCTCAAAAACAGAAAGATGCCTCTTCACCTCTGGTGTTAAACAATTGGAATGTCTTTTCCAAAGTCTATCTCTGAATAGTGCAAATATTAATTTTTGGTTTAGTCTGAACAGCAAGCCCCATTTGTTTATCCCTCTCCCCTCCAAGGACAAAGCAACACAAAGACAGAAAGCTCACTCTGAGCTTTTTTCCCCATTATTTACTTTCTTGCTCTCAGAGATTGTCTGAAATGTCATTTTAGAGGTATTTGGAGTCACAAGAAACACCAAATAAAGAACAAAGCTTGCGAAACTGAAAAAAAGCTTTTTAATACCTCATCTTTGCTGGTGTTACTAATCATTATCACTTCTTAGGAGAACAGACTAGAAAAATAATGTTTTACTGCATGGTTCCTTGCCCACTGCCCTCTATTGTCACCATGTTTAACCGTATAAAATAAGTATTGAAGCCTACCAATACCTGAGCTGTCCACTCACTGATTTTTTGGAAGTGGTGAACTTGTTTTTGACCTCCATCTATTTGAATTTTCAGTGTAAGGTGGGTACTTCACAGATGTTACCATAACAGAAAGAATAAATGTAACTGACAAGAGAAATTGCTAGTGTAGAGTTGAGCCTGTTGAGCTAGAGTAGGCTGGTGCTTAAGAATTCATTCTCAAGAACAGACATGTCAACAAAACCTAAGCACTTAAATAAACAGAAGATTCAAAAAATATACAAATGAGGAATGTAAGTTCATTTAAACAAAGGAATAAATATTGCTAGAGCATTTTGCAATTGTTGCCTCTAGTTAACTTTCATCAGATCTAACACGCGAAGCAGCAATGTGATGAGAATAAATAATCAGCTGAACTCTGAACTGAGAAGTCTTTAGTGCTTGTCTTCATTTCAGAGCAAGCTCATTGCACACATTTGGCAGATCTGTTAGACAAAATTATCATGCTCCCTGGACTTCCAAAAATGTTATGAAAATCAATCTGAAATAAAATCGGAAAAAACACACTCTTCACAACAACCTCAAAGCAGCAATAACGAGAGTTATTTTTCTCTATGAGAAAATCAGCCATTGGAGTAACCTCCTCCAGAAGTGGTGGATACTTCAACACTGGAATTTTTTACAATCAAGCTGGACAAAGTAGTTCATCTTATTTTCCTGGTTTGGAGGACAAGTTTCTGCTAAGAAAGGCAGGAGCCTCTCTTTGAAATGGGGAATATAAACCCCCTCCCTCCAATTATTATAATTTTGAAATTAAGGGGCTCTCAGGCAAAGATATGGGAATTTGGAATAACAGTTCTTTACTAGGAAAATTAAAATAGAAATACAGTACTACAAAAAACATACCCCAAACACTGACAAAGTCAGAGTACAACCTGACATCCCATCAGTGTGACACCTGATAAGTCAAGGCATTGATAGCAGTCTGATTAAATGGTGGGTGCAGTCCTCTTGCAGTGACAGACGTGGTTCAGCTGACAGTGGTCATGTAGAACAGTGCAGTTTCCCTCTGAAGGTCCAGTAATGATGTGGAGAAGTCAGATTTTCCTCTGAAAATCCAGTGGGGAAATAAGGGCACTTCGGTGTCCCAAAATCTCAGTTTTTATCCTGGTAGGAAAAGGTTGGCTCTTTCCCCAGACTGGAGCATCTCCTAATGGGATGAAGTAATTTTATCAGTCCCACAGTGGGACTCAATGGGCCATTAGCAGAAGATAACTCCCTGGAGGAAGGATGGGTTGTGAAAAGATAAAAAAAATGCCTCACCTGGTTTCAATGGATGGCCCATTAGTAGAATATCTTCCACAGAGATAAGATCACTGCCCCACCTTCAACAGATGGTGATAGAATAGATACTTTTGGTCACATCCTCTATTACAGCCCAAGACACTTTTCTAGACCATCCTTTTTACAAGTAAAGTTGGACCAGATGATCCTTGAGATTTCCTTCCTGCCTAGTATTCTGTGACTCTGTGAAATAGGGTACGTGTACAAGCTGGAAAGAATGAGCCAAAGAATAGTTAAAGAGCATGTTTTATAGGAGGCACTACATTCCAATATGTTAGTCTTGGGTAAGTTCTGACCTCAATCTGATTTTAACATTTTGGGACAAATCACATAATTAATTACTAAACAAACTGAAACACAACATGAAACACTAGTCCTTTTTAAAGCCTTGCTTAATACTGCACAGACCTTATAGTTAGTAAAATTATTTTATCTGGATTTTACTTTTAACAATAATCTTTTTTTTTTTTTTGCTATTTCCACTGCTGAATAATAGTATAGTCAGTGAAATTGTCAGAAATCCTATTTGCAGGAGGACAATATGACAGAATTTACTGTCAAGTTTTCATATTCAGCTGCCAGAAATTAATTCAGAAAAGACAGTCATGACTTCTCCTAAAAGTGAGAGTTAATTTTTCAATCCTTCTGTCAAACAATCTCTCCTGGTGTTTCTCTTCATGGATATATTGAAGTGCACACCCCAGTAACTGCTTTGAAATGTCACTGTTCAGTTGGTGGCCACTAAACTGCTCTGAAACTTGTGTGAGGGCCTGCAGCAGGGGTCATCAGGGCACCTTCTTAGTCACAGGGATCTCAAACTTCATGAACTTCATCCTTCTATTTTTTCTCTTTTAAGCCATTCCATAGGGAGAACTATTGCTCAATGTTCCTCCCCCTGCTCCATCCCCCTACAGCAAACCCACAGAGAAATAAAATTTCTTTCAGCCTGATGTCATACCATAGCAAGACAAGTCTATGCTCTCTGCTTGCAGGCTTATAAATGTCTCTCTAAGCATCAAAGAATGATATACCTACACCAGCAATTACTGGGAAATATTTTTCCCCCAGCCAATTATTTATATTATTTTTACACATACTGTAACTAAGAGCATGTGTTTAATCACAAATCTAAAATCAGAACAGCTTAATTTCCCCACACAGCTCCAGTGTTGCCTTTGTCAGGTAGAGCTATCATGCCCCCTTCAATTTGCCCATTGTTTCTAACACAGGCCAGATGCATTGAATGTTCATATGGTTTCCAAAAAGATCAATGTTCCTTGATCCCACCCTTTGAACCAAGGCTTCACAAGTTGTTTTAGCAGAGAAAGATCTGAGGACATACTGTAAACATCGTCATCTGTATTTCACCTCTTGCTCACCTGCTTGGTGATCCAAAGGGAAATTCCACCTGCTGTCTCTGCCTTTCCTGTCACCCATCTATCTGTTCTTTAGCTCTTCCTATGCTATGCTTTCCCATTATCCCCAATCACTTCATAATTCAAACAACTTAAAAGTTTGCATTCTTTTAGCAGCTTGTGCACGAAGAATAATCTTTGCAATATTTTATGGAGTTCTCATATTTTTTACATCTCCTAATTCTGTAATATTCTGCACTCTTTCTTCTCAGATGTTTGAGAATGTTAATTCCAAGGGAAACAAAAAGAAAAAGGACACAAAAAATAGAGCTTCTTCTGGCACTACACCTGATTAATATGCTTGCACTGGATTTATAAATCCAGATTTCAATAACATCAAGGCAACTGGAAATGCTTTCCAGAAAGGAGCATCAAATGAATATTACAAGATGCCGTTAATGCTCTTCAACCTCTTTATCTAGCCAGGTATTCTCAGTGATCCTTCTTACTCACGGTCAACCCCTTCATGCAACAAGAAGCATAATTTTGGAAGCTGTTTTCAGTTTAATGAGAAACATGTGTTAACTGTCTTCATTTCCACTCCTGCTCAACACTGACCCCAAAAAATATGGGTAATAATTTGGCTAGTCATCCTCAGGACATGCAGGGTCACATTTGAAAAAGCACAACTCTGCTTTCCCTACCCAGCATTTGTGGATTACACCAATGTCATCTCTTCCATATATGTTGAGAAAAGGACAGCTTAAGAAGACCCAACAACAAGGAAAAAGGTGTCATTTATACTACACATTGCTCCTGAATTCTACTAGCAGAATAAAACATTAACTACTGCATATTTTAAAGCATTTAGCCAAGAGTGAAGCAACTGCAGGTCAGCCAAAGGCTTTATCTTCAGCTACTTGCCTCTTCCCATGATGAACCCCACAAAGAGTCATAGGGAATTCCAGCTTCTCAGACTAGACATACAAATGTGATAACATTTCAAAAGAAACGGTACTCTGATCTTTTGGGAAAAGTAAAATATAATGTTAGGAATCAATACGACTCTTGCTTGTCCTGACCCTGGGGTCCCCCTCTTTCTACAATGACTCCTACTGATTCAGGCACACAGAAGCCACAGCAAGGCCAACAAAAGCCTTTCTTTCACACTGCTCTGCTACATCCTATGACAAAGCATGCTGCAACACATCCTCTCACTGCGCTGACAGCAAAGCATTTACAGAGAGGAGGCAGTAGCTGCAGTCACTCCACAGGTTGAAGAGATGATTTCATTTTGTGACAGAGGGTTATTTTAAATGCTTTGCAGTAAATAGAATTTGATGCCAAGACTATCATTCACTTGGTGATGATGTTATCTTTCTATGACATACTACAGGAGTTATTCTTTGGGCGAATGGATGTGCAATAAGAATTCCTGAGTGCTCTTGAGAACTATGGAGTCAGATAAATTATTTCAAGATATCCTTTCAGCCAAAACATATTGCACTAAGTAACATCCCAGATTCCTAACCAGACATCTGTTTACAAAATTGTCTCGCTCAAGTATAGTTTCATCTTATTTTTGCCCATCCAACCACTAAGCATTCTTCGAAGCAGTTCTGCAGGCACAAACATTGAGAATTGTGAAGAAGTATGGGTTTGTCTGTGTGCTTTTAAGTTCACTGAAAGAAGACAGCAGAATAGTAAAAGCTGTGAGACAGCTAAGTATTTTTCATCTGGCACTGCTAGCCAGAGAGATACAGATAATCCATTCTAAAGTCCTGGGCTCTTATTTCTCTCAGTACAAGTGTACGCTTCACTCTCCAGCATTAAAGGTTTAGGGATTGGTGAGAGGAAATAACTTTAAAGAAATCCATTGCTAGTAACACTTCTAGTGTAATTTCCATGTACTCTGCCACTGACATTATTTGGTAGGCTAGTCATGACAATAAAAACCATCCTTATGTGAAAAAACAAAGACTTTCAGCATAAATCTATAAAAGGAAAGGGAAATATATTTAAACCTGACTATAATTCATAGCCACATCCAAAACCGGCCATAAAAATAAATGTCTTTTCATTGATTGAAACACTTAGTGAGCACAGTAAGCCGTGAAAGAAATCCAGAGGCTTTTTGTTATGTTCCAAATGTTAATTCTGTTGAACTGAAAGAATAAACTTCCAAAAGAAGCAGGATTTTCTTCTAGGACTATGTTTTCAGAGTAAATTCCAAACCACTGTCTTCATGACACACTACTTCTTGTAGATAGGATGAACTAGGTTCCATTCTAATGTAGTGCTTACTGGATGAAATGTGATTCTTCTTTTGTACAACTTCCTTTTGTAAATTTACTCTATCTCCTCTTTCAATTATTTCATATATGCCTATCTTTGTCTGCATTGATATTCTTTTATTCTGCATCTTTTTGTGGTTTTGTGGACATAAATCAGCATAGATAAGAGAGTTAAGCCAGCATTATGAGTCAGTTAAAATGCATTCAGCCTACCGCCAGTCTGATAAGATTTGTATTTGGTACCCAGTTTTGTCTTTCTGTTCAGGAAGGTCATTCAGAGCTTTAGGAGAATGATAAAACTGTTTATTCATTTTACAGTGTATCCCAGGACAGCATCTGTTCCTGATACATGTACCAGTTTTATTGTTTAGGACAGCTATCCAAACACTGTACTGTAAAAATGTAGTTAGAATTTATAGTTGAAATGTGTCATGGCAAGAACACTGATTTTTTTCTGTTTCTGAGGGAGTATTATATAAATATTCTTAAATCAGTAAAGTTCACTCAAATGTAACCCAGAACAACACAGGCTTTAAATCCAATGACACATTTGTAGTCTCACTTCCATTCTTGTTGCCACTTGGTCTGACCTAGAGGCAACCTAGTGTTCCCAGACACGAGACTGTTCTGAATTTAGCCTTTCTCGGGCAAATCTGTTTTACCATTACAAAATCACTGCATGTGTTTGAAACAGTATGCATATATTTTGTAAGTGTATATTTGAATGATGTATGTGCTTTTGCATTTTCCTCAACAAAGCAGGCAACCCTTCCATTTGCCATAACGAGGACATGAATTTGTCTCAGCAACTTCTCCCTGCAGTGTGAAAGCCAACACTCACCTGTAGCAGTCCAACAAACAGTGGGTATTAATTCCCTGTCTTTTTGGTAATCCCATTCCAAAGACAAGGAGCCACTGTGTAAAAGGGCCAAGTAACCCACATATCTGTCATGGTCTTTCTAATACATAACCAAGGGCAGAGGAAATGTCTGGCACAGATTTCAAAGTCCAAACTAAGGAATCTGGCATTCAGACCTTAGTTTGGGACTCAAAATCCTCCACAAGAAGAAAAATTCCTTCCCAAAGGAAAAAGGGAAAGAACATGTAATGTATACTTGTCACCCCAAGGAAACAAACCATCCCTCCAAAATGCATAACAGTTATTGTCATCTTTAGAAAGGAAAAAGAGCATAAAGATATAGGTTTTCTGAAGATGAGAGCATATGGAAGCTCTGAAACTGAAAGAAGCCTCATTTGATAGCCAATAGGGTCTCTATTAGTTGTCCTCTCTCAAAGATCAGCACCCTTTAACTCTGATCTGAATACAGTGACAGATCCACACCTACCTCCAGGAGCTGTTATTTACAAAGGCAGCAGTTTTATTAATTAGATAGAAGTAAAGGGAAAAAAGAGAGAAAGAGTGGTGAGGTAGATGTGTACATCCTTACAAGATAGCATCACCAATAGTACCAAAACCAATTATTTTTCATGATTTTTGAAATATCTGCAGTCTGTTGTATTCTTTATAAACACTGAGTAACCTCATTCTGCTTCACAGCTTTTCATGCTACCATCCGACATCCCATTCAATTACTGTAAATGTTTTTAAAACCCTTATTTTCAAAAAGAAAAGTATAATAAACCTGTTCACTTACAGCACCCCCTAAGGGCCAGTTTGTTTGTTGTCAGTTTATTTTTGTTGGTCTGCAATGTGCAGGACAGAGAGAAGCTTACTTCAGACTAAAAGTTTCGTTTGAACAGCTAAAAGTCTGGGCTGTCCTACAATGGATTTTAGGTACAGGAATTGGAAATATACTTCATCACAATACCCTTGAATGTGTTTTGTATTTGTTACAGTGATGGGCAAAATGGAGAAAAACCCAGCCTATGACTGAAAGGAGAAAATCTTACAAATTCTTAACTGGTTGCTAATCAAACTTTTTCTTCGTTCAGTGAATCATTTGAAAAAATGAAGTACAATTTCATAAAAGTATGTTCTAAGTGTCTTTATTCTAAATATCTTTATTTTTCTAAGTATCTTTATTGCTAAATACAAATGTATAATTGCCTTCCTAATTAGCTATTTTTAAAAGAATATATTCATCATTGAATAGATTGCTGCCCACTTAGGAGCTTAGTAGACAGAGATTTGGTATAATATCTCAAAACCACTAATAAATAATTTGTATTTCTAAATGAGATTGAGAAATGTTAACAGTATTCAAATAATTATTTGAAAACAAGGTTTGTATTATATAATTTATTCAACAATCAGGAATTTCCATATTTTGTCAAACGATGATGAACCTAACAATGATCAGACACTTGTAGATTAACTTTCCTATTCTTTAGGCAGCTTCTTCTCTGACTAAAATCATGCAAATTTTTAAGGGCTTCCAGATCAGAAGACTACCAGCACATATAAATACTCATTATTAAATTTCTCAACTGTCTTTGAGCTAAAGAAAATAGAGATAGAAGATAAATGACATCTTCGAACTAATTTTTTATGTTATTACATATCCGGGAAGATGCTGCTCTACCTCAAACAGAGCTTCACACAGGAGATTTTGCAAATCAAGGGTGGTAATCTATAAACATCTATATTTGCATATGTGTGCTTGTATGTTTATTAAATATCTATAGCTATTGTACTGACATAGCACACATTTTTGTTCCAAACATACACTGCTGTGAAAGTAAGTCTTCTCTATGAGAGGAAGCTATTTTTGTTCCCCAAAAGCATTTCACTCGACATCATTTCATCCATGCAGTGTGTATAATTGTTAGCACACAGCAGAATATATTCTCTCTGGAACAGTTTCATGCTTATAAAACATCTCTTTTCCTCTCAAACACCATTAATTCTAGAAATATAAAAGCCTAGCTACACATACATTCCCCTGTTCCACTTTAATGACCCATAAAAGAAGCAATAACACTAAATACTAAAAGCTATGATCAAAACTTGTTAGATGGAAATTTAGCACTCGAACTCTAAAATGGCAAGGAGGATATGTCACCTGTAGAAGTGCCAGACTTCATTCATTTGGCACACAAAAACACATTACTGCAATTAGAAAAATATTCAGTATTGAATTCAATGACAACTGACTTGCATTGTATTGTAAGCTTAATAATAAGCCATATTTAGAGTTTCCCGCAGAACAGACTGTTTCTTGCCCTGAGACAATATCTGCGCTATAGAGTGAACGAAGCTGTTTCTGCCAATTGGTGTTGTGTTTGATATATAGAACTGCAGAAACCAGGGAGATGGGTGATAGGAGCCAGAATAGTCTCATTTTAAAAGCAGTTCAGAAATACTGTCCCCAGTTTCCAGCAAGCACCAAGCTAGCCACTTTCACAACGCCCTTCCAAGCTCGATCACTGGGTGGTAACTCTTTATCTTCTAGATTCCCTATTTGTTATTTCTGGTCTGCAGGAGATTTGAGCTCTCATACCTAACAGTTCTATGAAAGATTTCCTCTAAAAATATGAGCACTGGGAGGCATTCAGAGTGGCTGACCACTCTTAAAATTTCAGCTTTCTGTCTGCAATCTATATGTAAAGGGGTGTGAATGACCCATGTGTTGGACAATGGATTTAATTTGCCATGAGATCTCACAGCAAAAATGGCAAAGAAATTATTAGGATGTGAAGTTCTTGGCTTCATTTCCACATACTAACACTGTGATGACTCCAAAAATCTCCACCCTCTCTCAGATTACTCCATTTCTTCTTCTAATTACTCCTTATATTCCACTTAGACTCTGATTCTTGTTCTTATCACCTTATCCCAGAGGCCCCTGCCCTGTCTTGTGATCTTACTAGCCTCTCTATCCTCAACACTTTCATCTCTGTTGTTCCTCCTCTGTGTTCTTTCTTTTTTCCTACAATTTTAAACTCTGCCATGTCTTTCTGAGATCCTCGAACCTCCTCTGATAATCCTTATCTCTGTCCATGAGTAACCCTGACAGCATGGAGAAGCAGTTCCACTATGCCAGGAGGGCCCCAAAAAGTGAAGAAAGGATTTACAAGGAAGGTATTTCCCAGGCCAGCTGCAGATCAGGTTGTTGTGTTAAAGAGCAGACTTGCTCTATGATTGCTGCAGAAGCACCAGGGGAGGATGGAACATTTTTGCTGCACACAGGTATAACATCGCACTTGTATTTCTGTCAGATTTTTAACAGCTACATCAGGACATGATTTTTTTGCTTAAGTTCAAGTTCCTACTCCTACTTTAGGGAACTTAGGCAGTAGAAACTCTAAGAATTATTATCCCTTTCCACATGGCAAAATAAGGCTTGCTTTAGTCCAATCTCAATTTAAGAAACAATCAAGCTAAATTCTTCTTGTGCCACTGTCAGGAGGAGGTAATTTGAGGCAGAGAGCTGCTGTGGAAGACTTCAGCTGAAAAACATGCAGCACATAGGCAGTGAAAAGACCCACTTCTAGACGAAACATAACCTGAAGTGTCAGTCAGTGCCCAGGCAGATATGCCATGTGCTGTGGGTCTGGGCCAAGGTGGGTCAGTGGTGTAGTGTGAACATGAACACACAGCTGCAGAGCAGTCCTCAGCTCAGGTGGTGCTACAAATGCTCCATGAGCAGCAAAGCCTGAGCTGAGCAGCCACAGGCTGATGGGTTTGGTACTTTGGATGAGGAGCAGGGGACTACGTGCCTTTGAGAGTGCAGAAAGGGAGATGCTTTTCTTCCCTCCTGCCTCACACCAGCATCAGCTCTTCACACAGCAAGCTGGAATCTAGAATTTTGTAACACATCAGCTGCCGGTTTTATGTAAGCACAGCCACTCAGAATATCTGCACTATGCTCTGCTCTCTGTGAGAGCTTGTTAGCTCAAATCTGGTTCTTCAGTGACCCATGTGCTAGTGGGACCAGTGTGCTGGAAAGTCACTGAACAGGTTCTCTGGGTGCAACTCTTGGCAGCTGCACCTCAGCTAAATCCTCTTGGGTCCATGTTAAATCCCATCAGTGGCTGCAAGTACCTCTGCTTCATAATGGCAGTATCCTCACCCTCTACTTCAGCAAATTTTTCATTTTTTTCACCTATTTTTTTCTAACCTTTATACCCCAGCACTGAATAATCTAGCTTAGATTCTAAACCAATGCAATGCAACTGATTACAATTTCATGAGATACCATCTAAGAAATCCACTTTATTTTTAAGAGAATGTTCTGATTATGCAGTCCTTGAGGCTTTTTTTCCCACTAGAAGTATTGCTTTGCTTTCAGTTCTTCCACAAGGTAAAATGACAGCTGTATTTTACCTCGTCCATTTCCCCTGCTAGGTGGATCCTGAAAATACTTGAAGTTTACCCTAACTTATTACACCATTCTTCATACTACAAACATCAGGGCACAATTTTCCCATTCAGCAAAGTTAATCTCTTCATAATATAAGCAAATGCAATTCCCTGCAGATTTTGTGAGACTGTCAAATCCATTAGTGCCAAGTCTGGATAAATTCATTCAATCATCATTCAATCTTCTTTGGATAAAGAAGATAAAGAAAAACTGCAAAAAGAAAACCATGGGGGCCATATTTCAAGCAAAGATCCTAACAACTAGTAAGTAATATAGACTGTCATAAATGGAGTGATTTTGTATTTGGTTCAATTATCTTATCATCTATGAGAAGCAGACCAAGTCTAGAATAAGTATCAGTTCAACTTTTAAATGGCATATAGTGGCAAAGATGTTCAGTTGAATTCAAGTGACTTGAAATTATTGACAACCAAAGCTTCCACTGAAAATTCAGAGAAAATTAAAATTTCCTTGAAGAAAGTTAAAGAAACGTTCCCTGAAGTACATGTTGCTCCAAATTATGTAAGGTTTTGTTCTGTTTTTCACATCTTCCTGTTACAAATCTTGAGAAAATCTTGAGGGCACCTTGAGAACAGAAAATTTGACACCTGGAAGGAGAAGAAAATGAAGTGCATTGGAGAAGTAGTAGAAAATTTTTGTATGCTTGGTGGAAGAAATACATATAAATAAAGCTACTGGGGAAAGGGAAAGAAATCAGGAGGCATAAGTTAAATGTTTTGGTTGCAGCAGGCAGAAAGAATAGAAATTACTTCAGTAAGATACTGAGAAAAAGCCACAAGTTACTACAGTAAATGTGGATTTTAAGAAGGAAAAATGAAGGTAGTATAGAGTGGTAAAGGTCAACTTTTCCTCAAAGAATGCTTCCAAGAATTCAGCTAAAAATGAATGTATTATTATTACTTCTTTCTCTTTTGAAAAGAGATGAGGACATGGAAGAAGAGCAGCTGAGGTTGGTAACAGCTGCTAGTCACTTTGTGCAAGAAGTTGGGAGAGCTTCTGAACTTAGAGAAATGATAGATAATGGAAAAAAACATAAGATGCAGCATTAGCATCCAGTCTTATAATCCTCAAGGCCAAACATCCTGACATGTTAGCAAGCCCTGGTATCACTGGATAACATACTGTGTGTTCTGGAGTAACCCTGGAAACAAAAGAATTCTGAAATCAAATGGGGTTTGGGGTTTTTTTCATTGTAATGAGTTATTGCTCTGGACAAATCTTCAAATTCAAGTTGCACACTGCTCAGCCTACTTATAATCTTTGAAAGAATTCTTGGTCCTTTTCCTTTTTAGTATAGTATTCAGCTGGGCTTAATTAACAAAGAAAAACTATTTGTCTTAGGCTTTTATTTGCAATGTCCCCACCTCCTGGACTCCTGAACACTAAAAGCAGGCAGGTAGGTAATTATCCTGCCCAGTTCTTCACACATGGGCCTGCATGCAGAGACCAGATGAGTTCTATACAGCACCAGCAACAGAAAACCAGGAAAACTGGTACCAGAGCTCTCTCTTTCACTGCACAGATATTCCAGAACAAAATCTGGGGTTTGAATCTATCTCACTCCCCATACGGAGACTGATGGTCAGTGAATAAAAAGTCAGAACAAAGCCAGCCTAGAAAGCCAAAGGTTTTATTTTTTCCTTTGCAAACAAAACTTTTAAAATAACTCATTTCATGTGATTTTTAGCTGAGTGTACCCAAATTAATTTAAAACATTTGTGAACCCTAACAACCCTTTTAACAAACACAGTTAAGTTTGTTAAGAAACCTAAAAGAGGCAAGTTTCACATGATTTTTAGCAGAAGTTTGGCTGAATCTCAGACACAACATCACGATGCACATAGCAGCAGTGACAAAGGCATAAAACATCAGGGTTTCAAAATAGTCTTGTGGCTCTCCTCTGCTGCTCAGTTTTCCCATTTTTACAAAATCAATAAAAAATTTAAGTTCTTATCTTTCCTTGTCTCCAACCTCATCTTCCTTTTATGTTATCAGTTTCATCACTATATAAGATATTTATTCCTGAAAATCTCACAAGTCTTATATTTTGAGATTTCTAAACCAGAAGAAAAATTTCAACATTTTAGATCCCTTAGAGAAGCATCCTTTATTGAAACTGAATAGACAGCTGGCAGTTCATGCACATTAGTCTTCATTAATTTGTTCTCCCATATTTCTTCTTGCTGTTAAATCTGGGAATAATTCCCAGTCACATTTTAGGTACTATTCCAAGCTAGAGGCTTAAAAGTTACCACTGAATCCAAAATACACACATTTATCTATTGTGCTACCAAAAATTCCATTTGCATTGGCAAGATATACATAAGTTGGTGATTCCATATAGAAATACTGGCAATTTTAATTTTAAAACTTAATTTCTTACCATGATTTCTGTGCCAGACCTTGAGAGTTTCTCATCATCTGTATGATAGAAAATTAGGTATAAGGTATAACTTAGGCCATAAGAAAGAAAGATATTTATTTTGAAAAGACAGACTTTCTAACAATATTTATTTTATTCCTTAGAGGTTATTCTGAGGAATTTTTCACTTTTGTTGCTGAACATAGTGAGGTTCCTGACTTTTAAGTGAATGGTTTTGAATTTTAAAACATAGTGTCCTTCCAGTGTTCAAATGGTTCTTTCAAGAAACATCTCAATTCTATTTGAAGGATTGCTATTCTCCAGTGATTTAATGTTGCATTTATGTCTCTATAAGCTGTACAAAAATTATTTCAGTGTAACAAATACTGGGCTGCTTTATGCCTGAAATGCATAAATGTTTTTGTTTTCCCAGTATTATAATAAATTGTTTTCAAGACTTTTGACTAATCATCAGCCTGAAAACATCTGAAACTGTGTGTCATTTTCAGACAATTTGACAGAGAGATAGTAGCTCTAAGAGTAAACTTCATGAAGAACTTAATGAAGCTGGTGTAAGTCAAAGATACAAAATAGAAGCTGAGGGATGACATCAAAGTGCCTATTTCCTCTGACCAGGCAAGAAGCATGTTGATGCTGTTCCATTTATATTTAGGTTACATAGGGAATAGTATATAGGATAAAGAATGAAGCTGGAAATTAATATACTGTGAGATGAGGGAGAAACACTGCCCCTTTAAAATATAGATATACATATATTTCTGTCCTTTAGATTGTTTGTTTCTTCAGTCACTCAGCACTGCTTCTTCAATTAGGGGTGATAGCAGACAGAGAGTGCCCAGACAAATGGCATTAAGGGGACATGGAATATGCATTTTTACAGAAAACAAGGGACAAGAGAAAACAGATAATTGCTTAGATTATTCTAAACACTAATGTATATGAGTTCAAATTACCAAGATAATCATGTTAGGAATTAGTGTTTATATCATAATTTCAAACTGAATCTTTCCCATCCTTTATGTCTTACATGTATTTGTGTCTGGGCTCATGATACATCTGAGACCTTAAAACCACTCAGAATCTGCAGCACCATCACAATGGCACAGTAGCTCATACTCCACACACAGAACTTCAGCAAACTGAAATCAAGTGATTTCCTTGAGATTCTGCACAAAGTCTTGCTCCCCAAATCCCAAACTAAGCATTTAAATTGGGAAGAAATGCACTTCATTAATTTGTTCCATTTAAGCCCCTGGAGTTGAGTGGAATAATTTTGAGCCACTGTAAAAATGCCTCAGTTTAAAACACATTTAAAATATTAGTGCATGTTAAAAAGAGAACAGCCAATCCCATGTTCATCCCATTTGTGGTAGCTAGACTGTACCTTTGGTTATTCCTCTACGTTCCCAGATCATTGGGTTTTACTGCAGAGCCTATTGCACAAGTGAGATTCTGGAGAGAGGGTTTTCTTGCTGTCCTAGTGAATGAGGAAGTCAGAACTTCAAACTTTCAAAAATTTCCTAACTAGATGTTGTATTTTGACTAGAGTTTGAGATTCATTAGTATAACATATTAGCACAGGCTTACATTCCTAAAACTTGGAAAAACTTCAGGTAAAAAATAGGAAACATCCTGAGCAAAAGGGCCGTTAATACTTTATAGACATTTAAACTGAAGAAATGTTAACAAGCCACTGCCAAAAAAATATGCAAACATGGGGATTGCACCTGAAATCCAATCTTCTACATTTATACAAGGGAGCATCTCATGGAAAACTTCTATTGTGGGCTAATCATATATCTAGGCTTTGTAGAGGTCTGAGAGTTAAAGAGTTAGAGGTCTGAGTGCCCTTGGAGCAATTACATATGGTAAAGAAGCATTTGCTGTGTTTTCCTATTGCTCCTATTTTTTCTTTCTTCTTAACCACCACCTCTTTGCAGTGTAGCATCATCTCTTTCCCACCTTGTCTATCATCTTTCAGAAAGTCACATCGAATCAGTCATTCTTTAAAAATATTTTCACCTCCCTTACTGGATCTCCCCAGTCTCTATAATTCTTCAAATATTTCTTCAGTTGATTCTTTAGATAATTCTTCTAAATTCAAGGAAGTGCCATGGTAGACTCTCATGCCTTGAGAAAAGAAGTGATACACTGAACTATTTTCTCCAAGATGAAAAGGAAAAATCTAATAGTCTAACAAACTCCTGCAGTCATATAGGCAGGGAATGGGCAGTCTCTGGATATGGCTTGCTTTTGATCATCAAAACACAGATTTCTTGTTTCACTTATCAATTTTAGGGGGTAGATCTGTTGAGAAAATGTACGATCCTGTTACCTAGATTTGATATTACTTTTTGATTCACAAAAATCTCACTGTCTATGCCTTATAAAAGCAATCTGCATACATCCTATGAAGTTGATTCTGAATTTTGAATTTTTCATCCACAAACTCTCCCAAGTCCTTCTCCTCAGGACTGCTCTCAATTCATTATCCACTCAGCCTGTATTTGTGATGGGCTTGCCCCAGCCCTGGTGCAGGACCTGGTATTTTGTTTCGTTGAACTTCATGAGGTTTCACAGGCTCACCTCTCAAGCCTGCCAAGGTCCCTGTGGATGCCATTCCTTCCCTCCAGTGTGTCAGCTGCACCAGGTACCTGGTTAGGTGCCTAGTGGTCAGAGCCCCTTCCATGGATATCCATTTATTCAGCTTTGTTCAGCTTGAGCAACCTTCTGTTATTTGCTTGCCCACAATCAAATTGTGTGGCCCAACAGAGACAGCACGGAAATTCAAATGCTCAAATTATCAAGCCCTTTTAAACTACTGTAATTTCACACTTAAAGCCACACCTATTTAACTGAAGATTCGAGCCTATCCCAGAAGTGCGGCTAATCACCAAGTGCAGCTTATTTATGGACAAATTCCAGCGAAATGCCAACCCAGAAGCGTGAGCCACGGGGGAAGCAGGCATTCCCTGCCCCTCAGCAGCCACACGGAGCGAGTGGGGAAGACATGAGCAGCTCCTGGCGAGTGGCTGGGCCCCGGCTGCTCCCCTGGTGCTGCCTGGCCCCTCAGCAGCACTCCTACCCTGCCGCGCAGGGGAAAAAAAAAATTAAAAAATGTGGCTTTTCATCCGGTGCAGCTTATTTATGGACAAATTCTGTGGGCTCCCCTACAACCCAGATGTGCAGCTAATCATCCTGTGCGGCTTATAGGTGTGAAATTACTGTACTTTGTAGCTTCAGGACTTCAAACCTATAGAAACTGCCCATCTTAGAAAGAAAATTAACTACCCCAGAGCAAACTGGAACACTGGGAAACCTGCTGGCTGCCTACTGAAGGATCAGGAATGTGCCTGGGCAGCCATAGTGTGTGGTAGAAACCAGCCCAGCGCAGATCTGCATCCCGGAGGGCAGACTGGGAGGAGGGCAGCACCCTTGGATGGCAGCAGTGCCACTAAAGGCTAACAGAGCCAGGCAGATCTCAGCAATTTGTACCAGCAGGAAATTCCCTCTGTGCCCAGGAATGAGTGCAGAGGTTGTGCTGTGTAGAAGGGATGAGCTGTGATCCCATGGCAGCTTGTTTTTGGAGGCAGGGGAGAAAAAACAGTGCATTCCTTCAGCAATCACATTCCAGCATCAAAAGGATGCTAGAGCTCTTCTCTGTCACCTGCCCTGTGGTGTATAGCTCCAGCCTGAACATGTGGCTGCAGGGTGGCTGCAGGAGCAGCTGGTATAAAACTCGATTCTCATGGACACTCCAGGATTCACAGGTGGTGTCCATCCCAGTGGCTGGGTGCATCTCTGGCATGCAACTGCTTTTGCAAAGCACTCAGCAGACAACAAGAAGGCCACACATCAGATTCTTCAGATCCTTACAGTTACAGGTAGTACCTGTATTGGGAATACAAAGTTCTAAAAGAATGCTTTAACTTCCTTTTCAAATTCCCAAAGTTATGGAGACTAATAGATTTTATGTGCTCAATATCAGATCTACGTGGTGTCTTCCTCAAGATGGAAGATGATTTTCTCACCTACAAATAGAAATCTCAGCATTTGAGACAATGTTAAAGAGTTAAATTAGGCTAAATAGAAATAGGCAATAAATAATAATGCATTTGTTTGGGACTTTTTTAACTTAACAGTTATATGAGGAACAAACTAGAAAACTCCTCTCCCCGCAGATCAGAAACATAAAAATAATCATCAAAAAAATCTCTGTTCCTGAACATCAGAAAGATATCTTCACTATCAGCCACTGAAAAATTTCACATGTTTTTAAAATTGTCAAAGAAATATTGTATCGTCCTCAAGTGGGTTGTTTTGCTTGCTTCAGGGGCTGTTGCTAAAAGCTCTTACACAAGGTCGTATCTGCTCTTCATTTTCAGTGTTCCTTTTCCTTAACAATAGTGATGTATGATGAAGAAATATGAATGGCAGATGTCAAGACCACTGAAAATGGTCTGAAAATAGTGATATGGTAATGTTCCTGAGAAAGAGAACCAAAGTAGCTTGAAAGTTTAAAATACAGCTATTTTTAATTTTAGCCTAGGCCTTCAAGTTGACATTGATATTTAAAGTAGAAGTCAATGCAAGTTGAGTAAAGGGCAGAATTTTTTTCCACAAATACTCAAAACAACGTGGTACTTTACACCATCACTAAACCTCCCTGATTTTGTGACTGAGCATCAGTAGGAAAGAGTGACAGAAATCAAACCCAGACCTTGAACAAGCAGCTTCCCACAAAGTTTTTCAGACAGGTTTCCTTATCCAGACACACAAATAACCCAGAGCTAAGGCTAATACTAGATGCTTTTTCAGAGCAATATCCAGTTATCATAGTTTTAATGTAAATATATTAATACAGTGATATTTAAAATATATAGCACTTTTTTTTTCTTTTTCTAATGTTTCAAAATCAAACAAAACCATTTCACATTCCCAGACTTTGTGCTTTCAGAGATAAAGTATTGTACAAAGCCTTATCCTTTTCCCAAACAATACAATGCTGTGATAACAACAAAGCTGGGAACTAATCCAGGCTTTCTGAGCCAGAGATATTGCCACCCATTACTAATAGTTGGGATGGTGCTGCCCAAAGCCCTGAGAGAAAAATGTGAAAGCACTAATGATATTTTTTCCATAAGGACAGACAAAATTAGCAATTAGCACAGGCTCTGAATTTTGTTGGTGGCACGAATAGGGCACTTTTACTATTTAGGAATGGAAAATCTCCAAGTAAAACTGACAATGAGCACTCTAAAATATGAATATGAAATGTTTCACGATGTCTAGCATCTCCCTGCTTCCTTTAGTGCCTCCCTGAACCACTTTGCTTCCCATCTCATTACTTATTTCTACATGCTAGCTCTTACCATCTCCATTTACTTTCTCCTTGACCATGTGTCCCTATTCTTCTTCATTTTTTCTTCATTCCCCAACACTATCACCCCCTTTCAACACCCCAGTATTTAGTCTTATGTTTCTCCTTTCTGAAGTTGCCATAATTTCTACATTTATAATATTTAAACATCTTTTTCTAACACTGATTACAGGAGTCCACTCATTAAAACAAGATTACAATAGACAATCATATGATCACAGGGAATTTCAGGTTGGAAAGGTCTCATGTCCATCGTTTTACAGCAGTCTCACATCTGAGATCAGATTGGGTTGCTCCAGGCTCTGTTCACTTGCATCTGGAAAACCTCCAAGAACAAAGATTGTGTAGCATCTCAGAGCAACCTGTTCCACTGCCTGTTTCTTCTTGTGGGAAAATAATTTCCTTATATCCACTATGACACCCTCTTCTTTCAACTTATGCCTGCTATATCACATTTTCCTGCCCTGCAGCGCTGTGATCAGCCTGGCTGCACCTACTCCATGACATCCCCATAGCCGGAGGGATCTGCTGTCATATTCCATGAAGCTATGTGTTCTCCAGGCTGCACAAGCCCAGCTCTCTCAGCCTCACCTTACAGGAAAATTCCTCTGCCCCTTCCAATCTGGAGACCAAGGTCTTTGCCACAGAGTTGCTCCCTAAACAGGCAATCTTCAGACTATGAGATGAAAGGTGTTCATGCATACCAGGGGCAGGAATTGCCATCTGACACTGTAGACTTTCAAAATGTTCTTGTCAGTCCACCCTCTGGCCTGTCCACATGCTGAGGTGGAAGGCACTGAGAGCACAAGAAGCTAGAGAAGCAATGGAGAGCAGCCTGCCCCAGGCTGAGCTCCATAATCCAGCACAGCGTTTGAGATACAGAAATGTACAGTATGCCAAAATGTTTCTTGTACACTTCTGACAATCCAGGGACAGAAACTCAGGAAACAAAGACAAGATACCACTGCTCAGAGTGATGAGATGGCAGCAGGGCTGCAGCATGCCCGGCAGGATTTGTCAGCACTGGGCACTATCCAGGTTCAGTCAAACACACCCAGAGCACCAAGGGACAGGGGAGTCAATCAGTGTCATTCTACAGGAAATGTACACATTCCCTAGGAAAATAAAGACATGCAACCAGTTCAGATTTAGGGCCCAGTGTATGGCAGAGAAAACAAGATGCCGGAAACATTCAAAAGTTCTTGCAAATATCCAAATTCTTATCTAATTTGAAATACTCATCTGGAGAAAACTGGAAAACTGAAACTTCTGGAAACTGACATCAGTGCCCTCTTACCAATAAATTATTAGCTATGTGGAAAAAAAATACTATTTTTTAATGTGTGCAGTAAAAGCACTGCTGGCAGGTCCTAGGGAGATATCTTGGAATAAAGAAGGGATTCATTAGGCATTTAGAGCCAGAACTTGCATTAGCACAGCTGTCCTGATTGTGCTTTTCCTATGTATGCAATCTCATCCCTTTCCAGATACAATTAATGACTCGTTTGTACTTTATTTATTTCGTAATCATACATTTCCAAACACCATATAGATGAGCCAATCCCAAAAAGCTCAAAACTGAAAACGTAAACAGAGATAGGATATAATCCTCCATGCCTTCAATAACAATTCCAAGCATAATGGCATCTGTTCATGCCAAGATGAGGTTAAGATCTTCTGACCAATTTGATCAAAGTTTCATGGGCCAAAATGGAACCTGCACCCAACATTCTTTCAAAACTCAACCCACAAGGTTGTATTTTTTTTAAAGACACAAAGACAGTTCTGCCTGCAAGTTGGCAGAAACTCCCCCCTGAGCAAAGCAGAGTGTTTCTGCCAACTGCTGAGGCACTGTGGCTGTAGGCACTGTTGGATGGGAGGCACTATGCAAAACAATCACTGGTTTTGTTCAGTAGGTCCAGAGGCTGTATTTATATGCAGGAGGCAGAAAAGAGAGTCTGCAGAAGCTCTGCAGGAATCTTTTTAAATGGACCAAGAAGAATCTATGAACGGCTCTATCAAGTGCAATAGCCACGATGAACATTTTACAGTGTCATGCAGGCTTTATCCCCATGAGTTTTATTATTGTTGTTGTCATTATTATTTCTCTGTACTGGCCAGAAATGAAGAGGTAAAAAAAGAAAAGGTGACAGGAGGGGTATGGGGAACCCTGATTCTGTCTCCCCTCAACAAAGCAAAGCACAGCAAGGATAGATCACATTAAATTAACAGCATTAGGAAGGTCAGAGGTGGGGAGAATGCTCCTTTCCCCGCGGGATTCAGATCCTAAGCAGCACTACTTAGCAAGCCATTAACAGCTGCTGGCACATCTGTCCTCAGCTGCACTCTGAGGGCAACAGTCCCTCACACTGATCTGAAGCTCCCAACGCAATCTCCTGCCATCAACATGGTGTGAAATCATTTGGGAGCCTATTCATCTGTTTTCCATTGTTTTCTGTTAATGTGACAGCTAACGAGCATGCAGCTTGCCGAAGGCTCAAATGAGATCAAAGTTCTTTTGGGAAGGCAGAAATTTCTCCTAAGAAAAGACCATGTTACTGTTTTATAAACAGTTTTGCAGTGGTGATAATTGCCCTCTGAAGACTGAGCTGTATAGGGCCAACAGCAGAAGCCTTGAGATTTCCTATATTATTTCCTAGAGGAGTTTCTAGTCTCCCCATCTATCACATAACATTCATATTGTTTATGGTCAGAGCTGGTTGCACTCCTTGAAATCCAAGTCTTTGGGTTTCCCTATAAGCTGAAGAAAGGAAGAACAGAAATTTCCCTATTAGCCTCTTGGCCTTCTTGGGAAAATCAAAGCTGGGCAATGGGAGGGAAATAAGTGAGCACTTCCTTGTCCATTTCCTAGTCATATGGGAAGTCAAGGAAGACTTTAGAAAATTACAAAACATTTTTATGGAATGTTCCATAACACATTTTCCTTGATGCTACATAGATCCTGCCTTACTGTTAGGTCTGCTGGATGCTCAAGCCTGAAAATAGACAAATGCTGGAGATCCTCCTGGAATTGTTGAACAGACATCAGTTTATGACAAGAAGTCAGTCCAAAATATCTGCTGCACCACATTGCAATCCTCCAAGAGATTATTTCCAGAAAATTGACTACTCTGTTTGGGAGTAGGTTGCAACAGATGAGATAAACCATTAATTAAAGTAGAAAATACTTTCATTTTTCACAAGTGAGATTCCTGGGCTCTTGGGAAGAGGGTGTAGGTGGGGATCTCAGGCAAGGCTGGTCAGGGCCTTTGGACATGTCCGAGTCTTGATAGTTTCCTCACAAGTAATGGTATTTTAATTTCAAGTTAATAGCAATGTTTCTTTCCACTTTAAATATATACGGTTATTATTATTTACTGCTATAATCAAGAAATTATGCAGATTTTCAGCACTAGAAAAAGGATAATTAATTCAGAGTTTAAGTAAATTTAAAAATAAAAGATAAAATTGTCCTTCATTTCCTTTGGGATGAGAAAAAGAGAAGAAAATCATACTCTTGTGAGCTAGGGGTTTGAACAGTGATCTCTGAAGTGGGGTGAACACACACCCTAGAGTGTGTGTCAGACAAGTCATTCAAGTCTGAGAAGTAAATATTCCTTGTATTGTTAATAAATAAAATAAACTAAGATCCGTTTTTTAAATTGTGTTTATTTCATCCTTATCCACTTTAAATTTCCATTTTAGTATTTTTTTAAAGTGCAAAATAGGAACCAATTACCATTTTTTATGATTTGTCTGATAATAATAACCATAGCAAAGCTGACCTGATCTCTGAAAAACTCTTCTGGAACTGATTCTTCTCTTCTCTTCTCTTCTCTTCTCTTCTCTTCTCTTCTCTTCTCTTCTCTTCTCTTCTCTTCTCTTCTCTTCTCTTCTCTTCTCTTCTCTTCTCTTCTCTTCTCTTCTCTGAAATAGCAATTCAGGTTAGGATGAAAGTCTAGAACCTTTCATTAAGGCAAAAAAAAAAAAACCCACCCAGTTTGGGAATGGATAGGATAGCATTTTGTATATGGATGTTCTGAGGTTTATGCAAATTTATAAATAAAGAACTATAAATTCAACACTAAGTATAGGAAGACAATCTTGGAAGTACAATTTTTGGAAATGGTTGCTTGCATAATTTCTCTTAGGGGTCAGAGAGAATCCTCCAGTAAAACATCACTGCTCCTAAAAAACACTGCAAGAAAATATTTTCTCCCAGTATTTCAGCTGAGTCATGAGGTAAAATTCTTTCCATCACTTGCCCCTGCATTGTTCCTCATAAGATGGCCTAGGTTATAAGCAGCTCCATGTAAAAGACATTTACTGTTGTCTTTTTCAGATGGGTTTTCAGAAGGGTGGGGTGTGTGGAGTGATGTATTGCTATTTGGGGACTGCTCCAAGTTAATCCCCAGCATGAATACTGACAGGACTTTCTGTTCTTCCAGATCATGTTTTTTTTCTAAGAATCTAAAATGTACCATTTATTATATATTTTCCCTTTAAAATGGACAATGACAGAAGAGCTTCTGTTCTTGTCATAACGTGACATTATTTTAGATTTTATCCTTTACCTGGACTTCCTAAAGGAGCTCAAAAAGAGCATTTATTAAAGGCACACGGCATGAAGTTACTGTAAATCAGATGCTGCTGTTGTTACTTTTCTATATGTATCTTAACAACCTAAGAAAAGAAAGTTCTACATAAAATCTTGCACCTTTTTCTGCTAAAACCTGTGTGAACAGATGCCTAATCCAAAACTCAAATGAGTTCAAAGTCAGTCACCTGAATTTGAGACCAGACAAATAAAGTTCCTTTAAGCTGCTAGGCTAAGATAAGAAGTTTTATGTCATAAAGACTCAGTAAGACTCATAACTTCAGTTTTTCCTCCCAGGGATCACTGATTTTATTGTTTTTTATGTTCTTGGTCATTTTTGCAGATTTCTCTCTTTGAATAGTGAGATCTTTCCCTCAGAGGTCAGCTTATTTTGCATGCTCATTTTCACTCTTTGCTGTGTTTGCCAGAACATCTGAAGCCTTGGTACTGCAAGGCAGCACCTGCTGAAAGTGATAACTTCAGTTGACACTGCACAAAGATCTGAGCTCTGAACCTCCACTTTTGCTTGAAAAGAGAGAAATATGGTGATCCATATTTTTAAAATGTGACTGTTTATTTGTACATCCTCTTTTGTCAGAAATCTGAAATAAACGGGCATCATTTAGGTGGCCAGAGACTCCCTGGAACTGCAAAGGAATTTCATCTCACTCTCCCCCTACTCAGTTCAGAGTGGAGGGCTTCTGTTTTCCACATCCTCGCTTAGCAATTGTGACTCCTCAGACTTAGCTGGAAAGGTCTTTCCAAGTGAACTAGTCTGCACAATTCTGCTAACACTTTCAGGCTTTCCAAAGAAAGCACTTTAGCTGAAAGTGCTCAGTTCACTTAACTTCTAGAATTTATTAACTGTTCAACAGATACAACAGAATCAGCAGCTCATAAAGTCTCTGGAAGGACTTTCCAAGTACATTGGGCTTCAGCAGTTTCAGCAAGACAGTGCAAAATACACCAATCCATCAGTATGAAATGAAATATTAAATTTGAAAAAAGGTCATAACAGCCATGGGAGGGCAGCTGCATTTCAAGAGTTCCCTGAAAGATGAAATCAGCTGAGCAAGGGCTAGCTAAATGCAGTCAAATAATTAAAAAATGTGAAGTTTCTAGACTCTTTGACTGTTTACTGTACCTGACAGGCAAGAGATTTCATGTGAAACTGTTAAAAAATTAATAGCAAGTTACTCTGTCTTACCGAGAAACATTAGCTTGATGATCAAGCTAGTTTTAATTTTCTGATGCCATCTCGCTCTTTTTAATGACAAGTCCTCCAACACCCCTCAGTCATTTATTTGTGATTTTATCCTTCATACAAATAGTTTTATATCTCCACTTAATCATTAATAAGTCAACAATATAAATTAATTCATTTTAATATGTTTCATCAAATAATTGCTCCAAAATTCAGTGATTGCACAAGACTGGAAGAGGGAGAGAAAAAGTGATTTTCTGTTCCACAGGAATGTGAAAATCTTCTAGCCCTAATTTGGAATGAGAAGCCAAAATCTCAGCAGAAATACTAATAGCGAAATAGCTCTTAAGTGTTTTGCTGTGTTTCTATTTTACAAAAACAAACAGTTAAACTAAGCCTGGCTGTTTATACCAAAACTTCAGATAAAAGTTATCTGCATGGTCTTTTCCTGTATTTGAACAGTAAACAAACAGTTGTTGAAACTAGCCTTTTCCTACAGGAAATTGACTTCAGCAGCTCAGCAGTTTCCAAAAAAGCTTTGTCCAAGCCTGTCTTGGATCAACATTTGCACTCCAACTGAAACCTCTTTTCTTGGAGAGACACGAGCATGAAATGATAGCAAGAGTCAGTGTCAGTGGATCCCAGTAGTGTAGACTTGGAGGTCTGAGCAGAACATTTTGGCAGATAAGCAAAATGCATTCAGAAATAATTAAAATAGAATTGATCACAATATAAACAATACAAATTTCCTCAGACTTCCAGCACAACTTCTAGATAAACAACTAACAAAAATAAATCCCCAAAAATCACTGTCACTCTGAATATGAAGACAGCAGAGAGTGATCACAGAAGTCAAATCAAGCTGCTTAAATGCATTTAAAGGTCAGGAGAAGACTAGTTGTGTTTCCTGTGTCCTAGAAATTCAACTCGGAGTTTTGCCAAACAAGACAGAGTATAAATTTACGTTCTCTCTTCACCTTCCTGTAGAATGTTTCCTTATGGTGAAAGATATTAAGAACAAAATACTCGATATTACCTCACAGTGCTGATAGACCATCACACACCATCTTTATCAGTGAAGCTCTGTATCTTATAGCAAATTTGCCTCTTGATCATGTCTTTATTTGGTGTGCAAGAGTAACCCCTATTACTGCTGTCAGACACAACATATTCCCATCTTCTCTGTTTTCTTCCTTTGCCTTTGGCAATCTGTGTTTCAGTGATGGTCAGGAATCATGCTTCCTTGCACACCACTGAACAGGTGGTCTAAACCCTTGTTCGGTGAGATGTTTAAAGTACATTTTTAAATGTCTGTTGTGCAGTGAGCTTCACTTGTTTGAAATTTTAGAGCTGTGTCAGTTCCCAGATGTTCATGCTGAAGTGATTCATGGAGGAGGTTCAGGGAGCTAATTGGTAGACAGCTTTACTTTGAAATAACACCAAATCTATGGGATTAACTAATACAACATTCTGATTTAATCTGGTTCCACAGATCATAGATTCTTGAATTTTAACTACTTCCTCTGAATTATTGTTGCAGACAGAATAAAGTCCAAAGATATATATATAAACTCTCTATGCGAGATGTATTTAAGCATATTTCTTTTAAAGGGCCAGATGCAGAAAGCAGGAAAGAGCTGAGATAATCAGCAGAAAAAGTTCAAATATTAAAATGGAAATAATCACAGAGAGCTATTTAAAATAATTTCTCTAACTACACAAACTACTGCAAATGAGAAATAGAGCATACCACTTAAGGAACTTAGTTTTGCCTGAGCGTATTCAGAAAAATTGAGGAATTCTTGGTGCATTGCTAGATGGAAATGTCAGAATTGAGAATTGCATCAAACAAAGGGTGGACGTGTACATGAAATGGGCGTTCCGTGATCCAGTCATAGCATACAATGTCACTTATATTCCAACAGTTCCAAATTTTACATGATTACTTTAAGGAGGCCTTCTTCAGTTAACAAGTCCAAGTACCTTTCATCTTAAAATGCTGGTATATTCTCTGAATTATTGTTGTTGATTTTCAGGATTTGATCATCAGAGGTGCTTAAGAGGCCTGGCAGGAAATAATATGCTGATATATAAAGGAGGTAAAAACCTAGAAAAGCTGATCTAGTAACTTGAGTAATTGATGCGACTTAGTGACTTCTGTATTGTGAGTATTGACCCTCTGCAATTCAATATTATAATTCATAATGGAGAAGAATATAGAAAATCATTATTAATGATATACAGGCTGTATGAGACAAAAACTGAAGAAGAATGATTACACATATGGAGGAAGCAGATGAGACAGTTGTACAGCCAGAGAATTCTGGCCAGTTGGGAAACTGAATGCAGTCAAGAAAAGAGTTGTTTTTCTGAAAAGGATATGTGAAATTTTATGTACAGTAATATCATGAATATAAGCCGCACCTTTTTCATTGAAGAATCCAGCCTACCCCAGTAGTGCGGCTTATATTCAGGTGCGGCTTATCTATGGACAAATCCCAGTGAAATGTCAACCCGGAAGTGAGAGCCGGCCAGGGAGAGAGCTGCCACAGAGCCGCTGCCAGGTGGGCGGTGACCCAGAGCCACTGACGAGCAGGGGGCGGGCCACCGCTGGATTGGCAAGGCCAGCCCGGCTTCGCCACCTTCGCATGAGTGAACTAGCCACCTTTACCCCCTCCACTGCTGCGAGCGAGCTGGGGCTCCCACACTCCCTGCGGCGGAGCGTGCGAAGCGGGGCTCACTCACCCCTCCTCTGCCGCAAGCCGGGACCCTCTGCAGCCTCTGCCACCACAAGGCGCGGCTGCCTTTGCTGCCGCTGCGGCGCATGGGCCGCCCCTCCCCAGGCACTGCCATTTTGCTGTCGTGGCGGCATGCAGGCTCCCTCCTCCCCCGGGCACCACCACCTTCGCACTGGCGAGTGCGCTGCCGCCACTGCCACTGAGCAGGCGGGGGCTGCGGCAGCCAGCCCCGGGCCAGGAGTGCCGGGGCCGGCGGCACGGGGCAGGTGCCTGGGGCTGCTTTTAAAGCCTTCACTGGTCTATGAAAACTGTTTGCAACTTGAGCCGGACACCAAACCCCGCACTGGAGCGATTCTGTTACTAACTCGTTACTTTGTCGAACGTGGGTCCTCACTTTAAAAAAATAAAAAGGTGCGGCTTATATGTGGACAAATCCCATGGTCTTCCCAGCTACCTGGAAGTGCGGCTTACATTCAGGTGCAGATTATAATCGTGAAATTACTGTATGTATAGGAAGAATAAAGAAAATTTTTCGTTGAAAGGAAGCCTCTAAGTTAGCTGCAATGAATATAAAAGATATTTTGAGTAATGTTTATTGATTATCTAAATACAGTGTGATAGTCAGTGTGATATTGTTGCTAAAAGAAAAAAAGTAATATTTGATACACACAGGGAAAATAATGAGTAGAGACAGAGAACCTCTGATCATTTTACCACCTCTAAACAATAATTAGTACTGGAAAATCTTTTTTGAAACTGAAAATGTCTCTGAGGAAGGAGAAGAATGTTTATAGGTTAAGGAAAACTGTCTTGTAGAGAAAGACACTGAAATGTACTAAGTGAAGAAGAAAAACACATGGAAGCCTAAATCCCAGCAAATGGAGCACAGATTTGACAGTGTGACACTGCAGCCCAGCACTGACAAAAGCCATGTGAGTGGATGCTTGACTAGTTCAGGATTTCTGTTTCACTTTTTTCCAGAAATCTCATGACCAAGGAGAGCAACCTACTGTGGTCTGTTCTGTGTCATCCTTCACTCAACATTTTAAAATAAATGTTTGGGGTTTTTTTTCTAAAATACATGCCCTGGCTAAAAAAGGAATTAACACTGTAATGCTGCAGTCACTTTCATCAAGCCACCTAATCCAAAGTATCCTGTTCTTTTGCAATGAGAACATATTTATCCAAGTGGAACCTCTTAATCATTGTCCCTTGGATACATCTACAGAAAATGCAGCCACTGCAGCCAGAGGGACATATAAAAGGATCTTGTTCTCCTTCACACAACATATTTCTGCATCTTAACTGGGGTCTGTTCCAAACAACCCCAAATGCTCAGAGCTAAACTAAGGTTTAGGCTAACAAGGAGATACTGGTCTTGTGTTAGGAAGAGCCTGTGCTGCCACCCGCTTTACTGAACACAAACTATCCTACAGGGTCCTAAATCTCCACCTTGTTAATCTGAAGGCAGATTTCTGAATCCATGTGATTAATACCTGTAATTTCCATCACTGACATGAACATACTTGTTGATGAAACATTTTCCTACTAGATTATAGGACCACTCAACAAATGTATATAGATTATGGACAACATACCTCAAGAGTTTAATGAAGAGAGAAACATGAAGATTTTGTCTCTGAAATGTCTTCATTTTAAAACTTTTTTGCCATTCTTTCAGCTTGATTGAAAACTGAGTGTTTTCTATAGCATGATCCTTTCTGATTAATCACTCAATCTTATTTTCCTCTTCTGAATTGTAATAGCTTGTCAGAGAGATTCATTCTAGCTTCATTTCCATCTTGAGAACTAGCTGTAATTAGTTTTGAAGTGTTTGTGCCTCTTTTTTTTAAGCTGCTCTGTTATCTTGTTTTTCTTTTTTTTTTAATATCAACTCACTTACCTCAAAAGCAATCAAATGAACACTCACAATATTAATTGTACTTTAGAGGCATTAAGGTATTTTATTCCTGGTAGTAATATTTTACCATTTTATTTTACCCATTTAAACAACAGTGGCATCCTGCAGTACAATTCTTGCAAGCTAGAATGCTACAGAAGCACCATTTCATGCTTATTTTTTTTAATTTTTTTGCAGACTGGAACCCACTGCCTTTGATAATATTGAAGAATCACAGAGTGACTGAGGTTGGAAGGGACCTCAGAGGTCACATAGTCACAATACCCCTGATCAACCAGGGTCACCAAGACCCAACTGCATTGGACCATGACCAGATGACTTTTTAACATCTCTAACAACTCGCTCAGCAACCTGGGACAGTTTTTGTCACCCTCAGAGTGAAAAAGTGTTTTTTGATGTTCAGAAGGAACATCCCATGTTTCAGCCTGTCTAGTCCTGTCTCTGGGCACCACTGGAAAGAGCCTTGCTGAAGTGACTCCAGAAGGCAGCATGAGCCTCTGGTGTATCAGCCACCCCTCCTCATCTTATGGTAGCAGCAAACTCCCTGGCTTACTTTTGTCACCTATGTACTTAAAGAAGCCCTTCTTGTTGTCTTTGACATCTCACCAGATTCACTCCCAGTAGGGATTTAGCTTTCCTAATCACATTTCTACATGCTTCTATGTTGTCTTTGCACTCCTTCCAGGTTACCTGCCCCAATTATACCCTTTGTATGCTTCCATTTTTGTGTTTAAGTTTGGCCAGGATCTTCTTGTTCATCCATATAGGCTTCCCAGCATTTACACCTGACTTACTCACTGGGATGGACTTCTCTTTGATTTTGGAGAAGGTGATCCCTGAATCCAGCCCAGCTATCCTGGGCCACTTTTCTCTCAAGGGCATCGTCCCATGAGACTCTTCCAAGAAGACATTTGAAGAAGTCAAAATCTGCTCTCCTGAAGTCTGGCATTGTGACATTGCTGTCTGCTCTACTCCCTGCCTACAGGATCCTGAACTTCACCATTTCATAGTGACTGGTCTTATCATCCCCAACAAAACCCTCCTTGTTACTGAGTATAACGTCCAGCAACACCCTCTCCTCATTTGCTCCTCTTTCACGAGTCACCTGTCATCAATCCTTTCCAAGACCAATCACTTATGGCCTTCTGTTTTGTCCCCTCAACAGATATTGGGGTGTTAGAAATTGCCTGTAAGAAGAGAATGGGAAGCTGCATATGGTTCTCTGTTGGAGACTTCATCCACTTGTTCTTCCTGGTCAGGCTGCTCATAGCAGACATCCCCTACAACACCTCCACAGGTCTGCTCTTTCTCCCTTACTCATATCCTCTCTGGTGGGTCATCATCCATTGCCAGGCAGAGCTCCATGTGCTCCAGTGCTCCAGTTTCTCTCTCACATAAAAGCCAATTTTTCCCCCTTGCTTTCTCAGACTGTCTTTCTAAATAGTCTGTATTGCCTCCATGTAGGCATGGGAATCTAGACAGCAGGAAGGAAGACCTGAGCTGTTCTCTGGTGTCCAAGAGAGCTATATACCTCTGCGTATCCCAGAGGTAATGACACCTGGGAAAAGCTGCAAGCAAATGCTGGCTGTCAGGCATCTGTATCGAACACCTTTTCTCTGAGGTTGGATGACTGATTTCAATAATCAGAGCAATCTCTGAAAAAGTAACATTTTCATTCACTGCAAAACCTAATTTTGCTCCTTTGGTAACTTAGGCCATCCTGGCCTTTCTGGTGATAACACTCACCTTTGCCAGCTGAGGTTTTACCAATTGGATCTTTGAATCAAATCTATAACTGATTGAGACCTCATGTCTCTGACCACATTATTCACCGTGTCACTAGTGTTCTTTTGCTCTCGTAATCTACTGATTGAAAAAACTGTTTTGAACAAGCTATAAAAAAGCTATTTAAGGTGTCCTTACACCTGATACTGTAACTGTCATTAGAGAAGGCTGGAAGCCATCTCATAGAACAAGTCAAAAAGGAAACCAAGACAAAACAATCAAAGAAAGTCAGCCCAGTACAGCAGGGAATTCAGTGGAGAAGAAAGAAAATGCTCACACAGAAGTTGCAGGACAGGAAATGTAAAGTGTGCAATTTTTTGTTGCTGTAGAGAAACCTTTTTGTTTTTTTGGTAAAGAGTCGAATAATTTCTACCAGTTATGCAATGAAAAAAATATTGGCAATTCCACATAAAACATTAATTAGCAATATCACAGTCTTGCTAAATAATTTTGCATCTTTCCTCTGTTTCCACATTACCTCAGATGAAAAATTTTGAAAAAATCCAGATTTAGTCATGAGTAAAACCAGTGAATGCAAGGCATAAATTGCTGCTTATATGTGTTGTAAGAACATCCAGATGTTGTGCGTCCATTTGGAAGTGAAGCTTTCCAAGAGCCATGGAGAGATGTTAAGTGTGATTGGATATACTCAAGTGGGCAGCAAAATTAAGTTTTGCTTAGTTTAATTAGAGTTAATTAGAAGGCACAACTGATGTTATGTTGGCTTGCTCTTCCATATCAGAGGAGACGTAAGAAAAATCTATCAACATTATATTGCTGTTGTCACCAGGGCTCCAAATGCCCCCATCAAGACAATTGTTTTGTAAGGTATTGAATGCACACTCACAATTGAGTAACTGAGGTCTAAAAGATTAATTTCAGATTGTCCAGATATCCGTGGTGCAGCAGGCATGTTTCTAAGGTTACTGTTACAATTACTAAAGTTTTCCTTCTTTTCTGTCATTGCATATTCCATCATTGGTACTCATATCAGTTCTCCAATCACCAGCCTTTTATTTTGATACATGCTCAGAAGCAATGGACATGGTAGAATACTGCTGGGCCCTTCTGACTGATGGAAATGGCATGAAAACACACCTAATAATAGCTAAAATGTTTCTTGTCACTTACAGTAAAAAAGACCAGTTGCTCACAACTGAAAGAGCAACAGAGAGTAACAGTAGTCATACTCCACAGACATTACAAGCAGATGTAATTTTTTCCACTCTCATCCCCTCCACAATATTTTTAGAAATTGTCTAGAAATGAAGCAGCTCTCAGATAAATTTTTTGTCCAACAACTTTTCATGCAATTGCATAAATACATACAATAGAAATAAGCCTATCATCTGCTATTTTACACGATAATTTTAAGGAAAGTTTGTCACATGAAAGCAGAATTTAAAGATCCTATCTACAACTTCAAGTGCTTTTTCCTTATGCTCTCTCTTACTTAATTTTTTCTGCTTTATGATTGCTTTGGCCATGCTGTAGTCCCCTGATGAAACCTGATCCACCCTGAAGCCTGTAGGGTTTGTGAAATTATTAGGTTCTATGCAGAGTTATACTTTTTGGACATGTAGCAGGTCTGATTTCATGATCACTGGTCTGCAGTGGAGCTAACATACAATGAATCATGTAGATTATTGTATCATTTCTAACCCACCTAATAAGTCTGCCTCTGTGGATTCATATGCATACTGTAAGAAAATATACCACAACCTTTTAAAGGATCCCTTTTGGGAAGGGAATTCTCTACTCAGTACAGCCCTTTTAATATGGCCAGGTTCACGCAATCCTTGTGGAAGTGTATAACTAAGAAAACAGTCAGCTCAGGAAATATCAAACTGAAACCAGCAGAGTTCACTCTGTCTTTGGTCTTTCCTCATTTTGATTTAAAGAAGGGACCACAAATGCAGTGCTTTAATTCCCAGAAGTTTCTAGGGAGCCAGGCAAATGAAAAGGGAAGTGCACAATAGAGCTTTTTGTTTGCTGTTTAACTCTTGATTCGTCAGGCAAGAAAAAAAAAATACTATTATGATTTCCAGTTCACTTTTTTTGCCTATTGCTCTTCTTTTTGTCCATGTATATATGAATAACAGTCTTTATACAGGATCAATAGCATTTTTTTATCTACATTCTAATAATTAAAAAGTGAATGCTGTTCTACTCAATTATCCACAGAAACAGCTCTCAGTGTCCCTTTCGGAAAGGTACTGCAGAATTCTGCTGTAGCATACATCTATCTCAGGTGTATCCCACACGTCCCCAAGGTGCCTGGGAAGAAACAGTCTACTGCAAATACCTTTTACAGTACCTTTAATTGGACAGGATGCTGGGCCATCTTTTCTAGATCATGCTTTGGCCAAGAAAGGTTGGACCAGATGATCCTTGAGATCTTCTTCCAATCTGGAATTCCATGAAATATTGTACAAATATTAGTTCAATTGCATGATCTTGGCAGTTACAAATGTCACCCAATATTTAACTGCTCCAGAGTGTGATACAGAGATACTTCCTCCCAAATCTTGTGACTCTTATTAATGGCTCATCCTCGCTTCTTGAGGAAAGAAATGAAACTTTAGTTGTCAATGGCATGTAACACAGGGATTTTACACTCTTCTTTACAAAGTAAATTAGTAGTGTCAGCTGAGATGTCTTCACACAATCAGTGGTATCTTGCTGCCTTTTCAGAAAAAGGACTGATAATTATGTTGGGACTTTCTTGCCCATGGGTAACATGCCTTTCTAAATAGCATTCCTCTCTTTGTGTGTTTAAAGAGTATCAGTTTCCATGCATGGAAATGTGTTCAGTAAACATAGTGATGGATGTAGTTCTGGAACATTTAAGAAAGTGGAGAAGGTCATTGCTTCTTACACTGGCTAGAAGGGAGGTATCAAAGAAGCCTCTCAGCTGGAGACAAAAGGAAGGATAACCTTAGGAGCTGTGGGAAGAACACAAAGTGAGTCATTTAAGAAGGGACATAACGAAAGTGATCTGACAGCTTAGGAAAGTAGAAAAATGAAAACCCAACAGCAATGCTCCTGCCTTCACTTGCCTTTCCAAACCGTACAGTTTAGCACAGTATGGCTTTCTTGTTCCATCCCTTTCTATCCTCCTTGCAGTTTTATCCCCAGTGCTTCCCACATATCTTTTCATTCTAGCCCTCTTTTCCACTACTTTCCTGCTTCACTCCTTCTCATTTGCTTCCCACAAGCATTCATCCTTGCAGATTTCCCAATGACCTTGCAGAACTGCATGACTGTGAAACAACCTGGATTTGGGTGGCCTCGCACCCTCCAGAGCAGCTTGCCTGCGAGTAAGAGTAACCTTCCAGGACTCTGTCCTTGTTTTGGTTGAGGCAGTGTTAATTTTGGTGTTAGTAGCTGCTACAGGATTTGAATTCAGTATGAGACTGATGTTGATAACACACTGATGGCTCAGTTGTTGCTCTGCAGTGCTTTCCCTGAGCCAGGGGCTTTTCAGGTCCCCGTGCTCTGTCAGTGAGGAGCTGCACAAGGACCTGGGAGGGAGCATGGCCAGGACATCTGACTCAAACTAGCCAAAGGGATACTGCAGATCACAGAACATCATGTGCAGTATTGAAACTGGGGGGAGCTGGCTGAGAAGGGCTGATTGCTACTGGGGGACAAGCTGAGTATCAGTCAGTGGGGAGTGAGCAGCTTGATTGTGCATCGCTTATTTCTCTAGGGTTTTATTTCTCTTTCTGTTTTCATTATTGTTGTAATTACAATTAGTATTATTAGTGGTATTATTATGTTTTATTTTGTTTCAATTATTTAACTGTTCTTATCTCAATCCATGAGGTACAGCATTTTCCCTTCAATTTTCCTTCCTGACGGTGGGGGGAGTGAGCTTGTTTCTTCATGGTACTTGTCAGCTGGAGTAATAAAATGACTGAGCTGTATGCAGTGAGCCCTCTGCTTTTCTGCCCTGGCTTTCCCAAGTCATTCCCCCAGGTTTCACTTCTGAACATTCCTTAACTCATGGTTTCTATTTCCCTAATTCCCCAGTTCCTTTTTTCTTCCTTCCAGAGAATTTTTTTGTCAAATTTACACAAAAAATACCTTAAGACCTTTAAATCCTGTATGTATTTGTGCTGCCAATGTTTCCTTATTGGAGCTGCAGCTGCAAAGCAGGACTTACAGGCACACATGCTGCTTAGGTCTTATTATGTGCAAACCTCAGTGAGGCTGGTCCCACCATGCTGACCCCACAGGGAGCTTTGTGTCACCTCCATAAAACATGTATTGCATTCAAAGTCTGACTGCCTGATTGTCTATCCATTGCAATACAAGGTACTTTCTCCTTTCTAAAGTAAAAAGGCTTTCATTTGAAGGCATCTCACCTAAAGGGATTTCACCAGCTTCAAAACAGCCTTTTTGAAAAGAAAGATTTTTCTTTGACAATAGCCCATTCTGTGCCTCATGAAAGCATTTGCAGTGTTGCAGACCTCTGGTTTTAAACTACCACCTGCAAAACCTTAGAAGATGTAATTTAAAAATAGAGATGAGCTGTCATTCTGTAGTTTCATTCACATTTGCCCGAATCTGTTCTCATAGGCTAAAGGAAGACCAGAGAAGTTTTTTCTGTCGAACAGCAGCAACAGGTAAAAGTGGTTAGTTACTTAATTTCTAGGGAGTATTAGGTTCTTTTACATTCATACAAGATCAGTAGATCTTTAATTTAGGTGTATGAAAAATGACACAAACTGGGAATTCTACCCTTTACTCTTGCTGGGCATGTTTTTCCTCTCTCCTCCTTAATGAGAGGAACCCAATAAACCAAGAGGTGACTCCCATCACACTAGGGAAGACATTCTCTTAGGTATTTTTAATCAACTTCAATGAATCCCCTCCCACCTTGAAGTCCACAGTCTTACTCTGTCACTTTTCCCTCTAGTTTTCATCAAAGCAATCTCAGAGCCTTCTTAAAATTTGTTTGTTTTCAAGCTGATGCTCAATATCCTTCTATTCCTTTCTTCCTTCTATTCCTGTCTGCCTTGCACTTCACAAAGGATGACCAGAACTTCTTGTTTTCACCTACTCTTTTTGCAGTTATTTAAAAATAGCACCTCAGATGTGCTAATATGAACTTTCAGAAACTGTACATCCTGAAATAATAATATAATCCTGAAAGCCCTTAGCTATGGGGTGTCATTTTTAAATTCTCATACGACACAACAATCAATTAGATCACCACACGTAAAATCTAATTTCAAACAAAAACTTCTGCTTAGGAATTAATTTTCATTTGGAAGCAAGCAAAATATGTTGAGAAATGTTTCCAGAAAAAAAAATTCTTCATATGACTAGAAATACTTGAATCATTCTATCCTCATTTTTCCTTATTTTACATGATGTTGTAATCTGTAACAAAAGTGTGAAATTCATTTCATTACAAAAAAAAATTCTTTTGATATAGATGAAAGGTGTGGTTTTTCCCCCTAAATATAATGTTGTCATGTTGATATGGAAAACTTATTTTAGAGGAACAGTAGAAGAATTTCAAGAAACCTGTCCATCAGAAAAATTTGGCTGCTGTAGAACTCAACCAAACAAGTGCACCCCTTGCCAAAGTCTCTGGGCAAGGCATCAAGTTAGGGACTCTATTGTCTCGCTCTTTTGGAACACAGGATGGAACCACTCATATTTTAACTAACAATTAAGAACTGGTAATGAGCAGAAAAGCACTACATTTTTCCTTAGAGAAACTGCACAGAACTGAGGTAATTTCTCCAATTAAAAAAAGAAGGAAGCAAATAATTGAATACAATAAAGGTGCCCAGAAAACGACAGTATGTCAAGGATGGAAGCCTACAAGAAAGAAATTACTCAAAGAAAAAACAAATATGCAAATATTCTTTATTTAAACATGTCCACCTGGACTACAAAAGTTCTTAGTGAATTACACTCCTGATCTTTCAGATAAGTGTGCTCCTAATTTTACATGGAAATGCAGATTTTTCAGGGATATAATTCAAATAAATTGATTTAACCACTTATTTAATTGCTTAGAGGAATACAGCTGGAGTTTGGGATTTTTTGTGACCCCCAAGGGATTTGTTGGCTCAAATTCTATTTACAGCTATAACTCAAGTTCTTTTTGAACCTGGGTTCTAACTAGGAAGTGTGAGAGGCTAAGGGGTTCCCATGCTTTGTTGAAACCTCAAAATCAGACAACTAACCTCTGTCTCCAGAAATGGCACAGAAGCATAATGGAAGAATCAGTCTTCCCATGAGACTTTTTCATTTGGGAACAAAACCAGGAAATGCAAAAGAAGTGGAGGTTTGGAATGGCTCAGAAGTGATGCCTGATTTGATCCCTCAATCTCTCCAAAAGCACCAAATATTTGATAACTTCATCTATCTTTGTCATTTGCCATTTGCTATCACACCTAAATGCATCTCATCCATATGCAGGACAGTATTCCCTCTATGTAGGTATCCATGCCATTTAAAACATTTTCTTGATACAACCAATTACAAAAATTAGAGCTGATTCTACAGTTTGGCAAATATCTACTCAGCTGTCTAGTGTGGCTTTTCTCTTAAATTTTACAAAACCAAACTAAACCAAAGAAATCACCACCAACAACAGAAAAAACTCCACCAGAAACAAGAAGAAACCCCACATACCAGCAAAAACAATAACAAGCCACAAACAAACAAAAAAAATCCCACACCATATCAGAGTAATCCTTAATTACTTTCATTCCTGGCCCCAGCCTCTGGTCTCCCCTGCAATGGGTTTTTGCTGGAATTCCAGAAGGCATAATAGCCTCAGCTGAAACCTTGAACAAACTCCTGTAAGTTCAGCTATCTGCACCAGCCTATATCTATTTGAATCAACATTTAGAATCAATATTTAGATCTGCCATTTTCATTAATGAGTCCCCACTGGATTTTCCCTTCTATCACTTGCACTGTGATAAAAAATAATTTTACAAACCATTCCATCTGGCAACCATACCATTTTAAATTATTTTATTACTATAACACTGAACACTTGAATACCTTCAAACCTTGCTTGTGAAAAATTTAAAACATCACACAGCATCTGGAAGAGAGACAGGGAGGCTACAAGGAGGTAGCAACCCCTTTGTGCCAGCAGCCATGTCTGCCAAGGGTACCCAGCCAGCACTTCAGGACACTAAAATAACACAAAAGCTGTTGTTTGGGGTATGTGGAAAAAAGGTGTTTGATTAGGCAAGCTTTTAGCTTCATATACCAGAGCTAAGGAGCGATACAGAAATATTTCTTTAATTTGTTTCTCTTCTGGGTTGAAGCTGGTCTTAAAGAACTGCTCAGGTAAATGGCACTTTAATTGCATCTGCTCAGTTCTAACTGGGAAGAATCCAGGAGCAGATAGAAAACTAAAGAAATACATGAACTTTTCAAAGTCAACTAAAGTTATAAACTAATTTCATGATGCATTTGAAGTGGGAGAACAGAACATGATAGAAATCTCAAGTGACATTTCTGATTGACCTTGTATATGGAGAAAATCAAAGAAATCATCCAGGAACTGTGTCATCAGGGAGGCAATTTGCAGCCTGTGTCAACAGTACAGTACAGAAAGTAATAAATGGTGGGGATAGCAAACTTAGGGTAAGGGTGGGAAGAAGAGAAGAAACACACATGAATATGTACCTCACATCATTTGAAAGGCTGAGTCCAAAGTGGAATTCCTACAGGGGCCAACCCGCCAGCCAGCCAGAATTTCACCACATCAAGTGATTTTATTAAGTATTTTCTCTGCCTGGGTGAAAGCTGCTAGACTGAATTGTATTAGAGGGGTAGGGGCTTGACTTCTGCAACTGAGAGTGTTGTACAACCAAAATCATTATTTGCTTGCAATACCCACACCTCAAGAAAACTTTCAATTTTATCTTACTCAGTGTTAGCTCTTTTCTTCTGTCTGCTCTACCTAAATTCCCTTCATTAACTTCTTCAGAGGAAAGTATCATTTTTTCTAGACTACAAGAACTAACAGGCTTAACAGTTAAGACTGAAGGCCAACATCCTTTCACAAAATAAACCCTTAAATCTAGAACATGTTTGTTTGGTGAAGCAGCTATTGATATTCTTTGTAGAGCTAGCTAGAAAATGTCTTTTTGTTGGATAAACTTCAATACATACTTCCACCTGCTTTTGCTTTTCTTCCAAAATACTTCTGAAATAGGTTGAGATGGAGAGTTAAGCAATTAATTTTCCATTCACTTTTCTATCTTTTTAGAGTAAAAAAGGCCAGACAGTTCTGCCATCTGTCCCATCAGAAAGTGCTGCTCAGGCATTGCCACCCAGGTGGTGCATGCACCTCATCTGGGAGGTCATGGCACAAGATATCTCAAACTTGCCAGGCATTTGCTGCTTCCATTCAAACTGCACCACCACTGAGCTTATTAACAAAACCTGCCTCACTCTTAGGCAAGGAACCAAGTTTCCTAGGGAACTCAGGAACCATGAATCAGTTTATAAGAGCCTTACCCCAGTTTCAGATCTCTTTGTTTAGGTCCATATGTTCCAGTGTTTTATTTTACATAGTTCAGTTGGGTTTGTCAGACACACACACATGCACACACCTCCCCCACAAAAAAAGCAGAAACTATTGGAGGAAAAAGAGGCTTTGTTTTCTTAATTTCATGGGAAACCCCACAGCTTCCAGTTCCCAAAAACACAGTGAAGGCACGACACTGCCTTTGTTGTGTGTTAGTATTTTTATTGGAGTGTAAATCCCAAGGGAGAGAATTCCCCTGCTGCAGGAGAACCTGGAAGAGCAGCAGAAATTTCAGCTTTTTTCTCACTTTTTTCACGAGTCTGCCCATACTTTGGTGTTGTAGTAAAAATGGTGAAGCCTCTTTTGTCAGTGTTCAGTACCCTCCCTTATGATGAGGGGATGATAAGATACCATCCTGTACCAACTCAAAAGGTAAATAAATCAGTGTTCTCAGACCTGTAGCTTTGTCTTCTTATCCCTGTATCCAGGGAAACAAAACAAGTAGCTCTCAAGACTGACTTCAAAGCAACAAATATTGCACAGGGTTTCTTTCCCTTTGTGACTGGTCCAAACATGATGGCAACATTCAACTTGAGCTGTCAAACGCAAGGAGAGGCTTTCTTAGTTTAAGGACCTGGCTTTTCTGTTTTGTAACTTTTGTTGATGATGTCCATTTTTTGGTGAAACCTGCATGCAATTTTAAGGGGTGCATGTAGGGATCACTTGGCTGTAATTTGCTCATTTGCAAAAAAAGTTTGCAAGTGACTTGGCTTTACTTTTAGGTGAGATTGAGTTTCTAGAAGGCAGAGTTTCATTGTTAAGAATCTAAAAAGGTCATAATACTGAACCTGTAGAAACAGCAATCACATAATATCATAAACTGCAATATCAATAAATTGCTTAATTTCAATAAAGTTCTCTTCCCCAAATTCTACAGCATTTAAAAAGACCAAAAAAAAAATCTCATTCTTTAGGATCATGCTAAATGATTGATTTTCAGGTAATTGAACTAATAATTTATTGGTTTAGGAAACTATTTTTCAGCCTGGGAATTATGATTTTTCTAAATCAAACCACTAACATGATTAGCCAAAAAACTTCTGTGTAAAACCACAGCAAGTTTACTCTTCCCAATGAGCACATACACCAAGATGATAGTAATATGTTTTGAAATAGCTCTATTCAAACCAGCAGAGCGGTAGCAACATATAATCAATGCAATTCAAAGCACTCAGACCTTAGTTGCATTATAAAAGTTGACATGATATCCTCACCCTGCTCCTGCAACCTTTTCTTCAGATAGGTACAGTGTTGTTCACAGGTGAGGCTACTGAGAACCTCACTCCTTGAGTGACTGGCACCATCTCAGTGGTAACTTCAGTTGTACTTCCTAGTGCTGGGCCACTTGTCTGAAGAGAATGCTGGATGTTTTCTATCAGCTTTAAAATATATAGCCAAAATCTTAGCCTTTGTAATTTAAAAAAAAAAAAAAATTGATTTGCACCACTCATCTTCAAAGTTTTTTACATAAAAACCTGTTTGGGACATTTCATTTCTTCATTTGAAAGCCACAAAAGCTTTACTTGTCTTTAATTTCTGGGTACTTCTGTGCAGATGCTGAGATAAATCTAATTCTAGTTCTCTGAAAATTCCCCAACAAGTCAAGTCTTCTGTGGAAAAGGCACAGTTTAGGTCCTTATTGAGGAACTTCATTGATATTTAGATCTGTCCACGTGCTGCCTGCACTCAGGGCATCAGTCAAAGAGGTACAGGAATCATGTACAATTTACTCCCCCCAAGCAATGAGATGCTGCTCACCCCAGAAAGGCTCTCATGAGGGGACCTACACTTTATGCAGCTCTTCTGCTCAGATTAAACCTCCAGCTACAGCAGTAAGCATGAAAAGTGGTTTTCCTGATTTTGGAATTCTCTCTCTCAGATGGAGTGTCACATAACTGCTCCCTTCTACCTGCAAAAGGGACCATTACTGACTGCAGTGCAATAGCCTTGGTAGCACCCACCTGTGCCAGCTTCAGACAAAAGGTGGTGTCTGGCTAGAACAGCTTTGCAATCAGACTCATATATTTTATAGTAGAAAGAGAAAAGTCAGATATGTATAAGAAAAATAGTTAGAGGGCTAGAATGATTCATATGAAGAGAGACTAAAGGCTCTAAAGACAAAGCAGATATAATAGCTGGTATTGGGATGGTACAGTAATTTCACGATTATAAGCTGCACCTGAATATAAGCCGCACTTCCGGGTAGCCGAGAAGACCACGGGATTTGTCCACATATAAGCCGTA
>VRYO01001463.1:94958929-95020594 GCA_009812075.1 Sialia sialis | reverse complement strand
CTTCAAAGAAAAAGTGCGGCTTATATTCGTGAAATTACTGTACACACATTTTCTGTGTCAAAACCCAGAGACTGTGTTGTATTTTGTAGCATATATACCCAGGCTGTGGCAGTTGCAGGAGTGCTGTACTTGTGCAGAGAGCTGCCTATAAGTACTCTTCATGCACTACTGAAACAGCAACCATTAGTTACTGAGCAGCTGTTCAATACAGCCATGGAGGAGCAGGAAGACTGTTTCTAATTTTAAAGACTGGAAATTTGGAGCTATAAACAATAAACAAATCTGTCCAACTCCTTGATTAGGAGAGGCTATGTAATTTAGAGAGAACATACACTTGGATAAGTTGCTACTAGGGAAAAGAGGAGTCATCCTATTCCAATTTAATTTCTTTACTAATCTTAAGTAATAACAGCCATCTAAGATGAGGATATACAGAAAATCTTTCATTCTCTTCAGTGAACAATATATGTAGATTCTAAATAGTGACATCTCAAAATAGCCTTGTTTTGAATGTGTTATATGTTATGATACAGGGAGCTGACTTCATATGCTGCTAAAACAAGGCTAATCTGATTTCCACCACAGCACTATAAAAAGCTATATCAGGTTGGAGCCACTACAGACTCTAATGATACCCTAGAACATCCACATTTACTGTAAAATACTTTTTCACCTACAGCAGAATAATTTTATGTTGTCACAGTTCTACCGGAAAAAAGGAAAAAATAAAAAGGACTGCAAGTGATATGAAATTAATGAAATCATTTTACTTAGCAAGAAACAGGATGGAAACCTCTAGAGATGTAGCTGGAAGTGTAGGGTTTTACACTGTAAGAAAGTGAATTGAATCTTCTTATGCAGTCTGCTTTTCACCTAACTTAGAATAAGTCAGCCTGTTCTGAGAGTCTGGGCCAAATTATCAAAATGCAATTCAGTGTTTGCATATTTTTCTCTACTGATCACCTCCTATAAATAAACTCAGTAGAAAGGAAACACCCTCCTGCATACAATTAGTATTTTCTTTCACTAGTTCTCCCGTTCATATTTCACCTCCTGTTATGCAAGGAGATTTATTGTGCATTTAAAGAAAAGAGAGAAACAGAATACATATGTGCCTAGCATTGCTTTGCTCCCTGCAGCAAAAACAATAATTATAATTCACTGGTACACATTACAACAGGAGTGTAATGATTACATAATTTCATTATTCCATATCCAGTGACATCTGATAAAGAAAGATTTTACTCAGTCCATGATTCAAACATCTATTTAGCTCAGAAGAATTTGTTCTTGTATGCATGTTTGTTTAAACAGAACAACAGCATTGCTTATCTTTGCAACATTTGTTCAAGGAAACAATGGTTTGTAGATAACGCACTATCTATCTAACTTGGTTATACTGTAGGAAGCACTAAAAAAGAAAGTAGTTGTTTGAGTCTGATGAAGGAGATAATATCACATATTATAAAAAATACAATAATATAAATATATTTGTGTCATCATATATTGTATTAATAGGTAATAGTAATGAAATAGTATATTTTTATATTTCATTAATATTATTTTGAATTAATCTATTTCTAATTTATTTGAATATTTTACTATAGAGTTATACATTGTGGTTTATTATAATTAATTTTTAATAAATTAAAATTTATTATTATTTCATATTTTAATTCTATTAATATGTAATAGGTTATATTATCAATAAGAACATCATGGGACTTTTGTTTCCTTACTTCCCTGATAATTCAATTAGAATGTAAACATCCTCTAGTAGTAAACTAGCATGGGCTCCAGCACCAACAGCAAGTCTGGCCTTACGAAGACACCCTGTTATCTGACATACAGAGGAACTGAGCATTGCAAACAGAGATTCAATCAAGCAGGATGTTTCTATCCTTATCTGTAGAACTCAAGATAATAAAATGACTCAATTTTGCTGAAGGTTTAATCCCTTTGGAATTAGTTTTCATACTGAGATCGGGTCATAATTTCTTTTCTAACTTTGTGCTAAAAGAAAACACCTAAGTTTGTTACTGGCCTGAGAAGTATTGATTTTCTTCTCTTTTTGACAAGTTTTCTTACAACTACAAAGCAGTCCTTTGCATTTTAATGAAACCTGTTGGAAATGTTATTGTGGCAATGCTGTTGTACCACTACATGTCAGAATTTTCCTGTGCTATTGTTCTGTACCTTTGGGATTAATAGGTCAGTTATAAACATTTGTTGATCCACCCTCGCATTCCTTAAAGTGGCTACATAACTATGGCATAGTGCCTGTTTGTGTGCTGGAGTTAAGTGCACTCAGAAAGCCTGGAAGGTTGACAGTGGATGAATGCATGAGCATGTCTCCTTTTGGGAACAAAACTAAACAACTCAACTAGACTCAAGTTCAGAGGGGTCAGAGATCACCACTTTGTATCTACATAACCAGAACAACATCTTTGTCATGCAGTAAGCATAAAGTATTTTCATACAGTCAAGTTCTTCAGTTATTTAAAAATACTTTTGTCCCTTAGATAAGGGAAATCTAAAGCAGAAACTGTCCTATTCAGGATCATACATTCATTGTGAGAATTTTGTATAATCATCCTGCAACTGAGCCAATTCTAATTTCATTGACATTGTAAGCTTCTATAAATTGCAATAGTTCCCCTTTCTTCTTTACTGTATTTTTCCGTTGCTTTTACATTGTTGCCATATGGTCTTAAACTCCATAATATGATGGCATGTACTGTGTTCTTTATTACCTCTATAATCCAATGAGTTTGACTTTGATTTCTGAAGCTGTTTTTAGCTTGGGCTGTTTCCATTGCTCTTCTAATATGGCAGTATTCTTTGTATGTGTATTAACTATGATAATGTCATCACTTACACCTATACTTTTGTAATGCAACCAAACATTCCCCATTCCTTTTATGTTGCTGAATCACTTGATTTTGATTAGAAAACTTTAAAGCAGAGAGACAGGAATTTGTGATAAGGGTACATATGTCTGTGGCCTCTTCATCTGTTCTGACTTAATATCTACCCCTCAGGGAACCACAGAGGTAATCAATTCTGAAGACTGGACTGCCTAAAGATTATATAGTGGTGTATTAATGCAATGAGAAAGCAGTAAGACATTATTCTAGAACACCTAAGTATCACTCAACCCAGAAAAATTCAATTACTTTTATTGACTGATACAGTCAGATACATTTTAATCACGCAAATGCTTGAAGTTGCTAATGGCTTACATCTTTTTCCCCAGTAACTTTACACTGCAAAATACTGTGGTTTAGCAGATGCCAGGTAGTACAATGTCTTTCTAAAGTCAGATGAAATTGAGAGAACTCACTGTTTCACAGAACTGATCTTTAAGACAGATCTTACCCTAAACTTATGACTCCCGCATTCAGCCTTTGACCATGAATTTTTAAAAATTAATGTATTTTCCTGTTTCTGGAAAACCAGGATGTGATTCATAAACCAAAGTGCAACATTTCCACTCCCCATGTGATAGCTAGGAATTATACTTGATGTTTTCCCATAAAATGAACAGAACCCAAAGCCAAACATCGTGCTTGGATCCATATACTCAGCAAGCCACTGAAAACCTTTCCAGAATGTAATGTTTTTCCTTGCAGACTCTATGACAAAATTAAAGTTGATCTATACAGCAGTCTGAGTACAGAATTTAAAGCTTATTTTACAGCTACTTCTGCCCAACTATGAACTGAAAAAATAAAACAGCTGTTCTGTAGCATTTTCTAAAAGAGAATGGGTTCCAAAGCAAAGATACTGTAAACTCCCTGAGAACAGTGAAATGTAATCAAATTACATTTGGATCCAGCTTTTCCATTACAAATCCCATAGGAAATTATAGTTTGCAGATGGAAACTAAATGTCTCAATGAGATGTGATCTAAGTGGTCCAGAGAGAAGTTTTTATGAAAAGAGCAACTAAAAAAAAGATATTATTGATTTTCTCTTAATTCCTATTTCTCTCTCACACTCATTCAAAATCTTACTCTGATTCATAAAGCAACCATTGCTTTCCAGCAATGCCTTAATTACTATTTTACAAAAGAAATGCAGTATTGTTTTTATTAATGTGATCTCCTTACCATATAACAAATAATATGTTTCATTTAATGAACGAAAATCCAGATGTGGAATGAATCCATTTCAAAGACTGCTTTACTGCTGTCTTCACAGATGCAGAGAAATCATCTTTTGTTGTTGAAGTCATTGCACATACCCAGTCATAGTAGTCAGCCAAGTCATGTGCTAGAATTCCAATCAAGTTGTCAAGCACTTGCATCAAAAATAAGTCAGGGTTATTGTAAGTGGAAGACCTCATATCCCTGCAAAGATCTGCTGTACTCAAAGTCCTTTAAATGCTTTTGCTCATGAGTGCCCAAACTTACTCCAGTTTGGTACCACCAGTGATAAGAGTGGCAACCACAGCTTTACTTTCCTCCAGTATTGTCTTCAGCTTTATAATTTCCCAAACCATAAGCTCATCTTCAATAAGCAATTGTTGTATTATACCTCCAAAGTTTCCAAACAAGGACTCTTCTCCACTAAATCAACATTTCAACAAATGTATTGTCTTTGTTCATCACTAAGCTTCTCTTGATTATTGCAGCAATTTCTTGCAGACCAACTTTGCACAGGGGAGTTACTGGTTTATTTACTTTGGGAACATAGAGCAAGTACATGTTTTTCCATGCAATTACTCATGGTTATAATTCAAGCATCATCCTAGGTATGTAACAAAGATGCATTCATGAGCTTTCCAAGGAAAAAAAATTGATCAGGCAGATGCAGATAAAGAATTCATCTCAGAAGCTGTTAGACCCAACATGTCCTTATTACAGAAAGTCCATTGCCTTGCTTTGATGCAAGAGGAAGTGAGCACATGGAAGGCTGTGGCATGGAGTAACCCATTGGTACACAGCATACTGTATTCTCAGTCCCCTACCCAGGGATATGTGGTGTAAGAAAAAGTCACAGTCTGCATCAAGACAAATAGATTTCTCCAAAGTCCAAATAAACTTTGGAATATGGGTCTTTCACAACGTAGAAGCCAACAATATCTGTGTCTTTGTCAGGAAAAGTCCTGCAACTGAAACTCTGCCGCCCAGGGAAGACAAAATTCAGTTCTGCCACAGAATGAAAACTGTGAATATCAGGATTCTGCACCACACACAAGTATAAAATGCCAAAGGATAGATTTCTCAACAGGTAACTAAAATGCTGTAAAGAACTGGAACATGAGCAAACCTATAAAAATCTTCAGCATGCAACAGAAGGGGACATACTGTAGCCTAAAGATTAATACAAGAACAGGATGCATGCCTTGTAAGACTTACTTTTTAATTTTTAACACAAGACACTAATCTTGCTCCCTGTAAAGTTTGCAACACAAATGTAGATGTTAGCAGTTCTGTGTATAGCAATGGAAAATATCCATTGAATTGTCCATCCGAGTCATTATAACCATTGTTATCTGTACACAACATTTTCATTAATTGTCTGGCACTATTAGCTTGACTTAAGTTGTCATACCTTTACTGATTCCCAGAAGATTACATTGGTGAAGACATATCACAGGATTCTTCCTCATTTATGGCAATGGCAAAGAAGAGAATGTTTTGTTAAAACCATTCAAATAGTACTTTTTTTTTTTTAATAATGTAGCACTGTTTGTTAACAGTCCAAGGGAATTTTTATGTTTTGTTTTTACAAAACTGAATCCACACAGCCAACTAGTAAAATACAGCTGTCCTCATTTGGGGGACCACCTCAGTAGACAGGCCTACAAAATTGAAGTGTGCTCTTTGGGTAAGAAAAGCAGAAGCCAAATGAGTATTTCTGTTCCTAGAAACGTAAAGTCGGCAAGAGTCAATTGTCTTAAGTTCATTTGCAAAATAAAATTAGTTTTCCAATTGAAAACTAATTCACAAGAAGAAGCTGAATTAGAATGTAAAGAAATGTCTGTAACCAAGAGGAAATGAAAGTATTGGAAGTAGTACAACAGGGTAAAAATTTGAAGAGTTAAAAAATTAATTGGAATACACAATGAACAGTCAGGGGAAGATGATCCCAGGGACAAGGCACTAGACCAAAGTTCAGAGGCCTTGATTCTACTCTTAGCCTTAAAGGACCCTGGTTTTAGGAAGTACTGAGTGCCCTGACTATGGGAAGTTGGCCAATTTAAGGTAATAGGAAATCCCAGACCACATCAGTTGATTCTGGAAGTTCCCTCTTTGCTTGTGGGAAAAAAGTATGCCCAAGAAATAGTTCTGAATTCATTAAAGTATAATCCATTCCCAAGCTCTGCTCCATGTACGTCTTTCTCAAAAGATATATTAATTTATTTCCAAAGGGATACTGAGAGAGGCAAGAATATCAACAGCAGTACTGCAAAGAAAATAATTCAATGAGCTATCCAATCCAACCCTCTACACTGTAATGCTTTTCTTTTAACTGCTGCCAGGTTTGCATCTTTTACATTCATGGATAGCAAGTTTCTACACTCAACTACTCTGTGAAGAGCAAATTTTATTTACTATATAACTTTTATATTCAGAAAATGTAAAAAAAAAAAATCATCACCACTGATCTTTATTTCAGAGTTGCTCAGTCAAATCAGTGGATTTACTGCAGAATAAAATTGGCATATTGTGGTGATGAATCAAACTCTTAGTCTGATAATTTCAGGTTATTTGTGGCCAGTGAAATGGCAACTGCTTACAAAATCACTGTAGCAATCAAATATTGACCTTGGTTTCCCTATAATTTGCAGCATGATTTAGAAGAAAAAATCACAAGGAAATTTAGGCAAGTATTAATCTAATGGGAAATGAGGATCATGTAGATTAGGTTATGGAAGCAAGCCTGTGACCAGGCAACAAAGAAACAATCCTCACAATTCATGACCAAAAAAAAAAAAAAATCAGAGGCCTTACTGAGAAGTTTTGACAACAGTGAATAAAAAGCTTGAAAGGAAAGTCAATACCTGATCCACAGTCATACAGGGTTTGCATTCTTCCAAAATCAAATGTATATTACTTTTGCAAACATCATTTCACATAATAGAGTATCAGCACAAATATCTTGGGAAATTTGGGAGTCTATTGTCTGTTTAAAGCAAGGCAGTCCAGGAACATAAATAAGAAATCATAAAACCACTTGATACACACACACACACACACACACACAAAAAAAAACCAAAAAAAAAACAACAAAAAAAAAACCAACAACAACAGCAACAAACAAAAACAAAAAAAAAACCAAAAAAAAAAAAAAAAGCTGAAGAGACATAGAAACATACATAGAATTACATAGAATTACAGGATGGTTTGGGTTGGAAGGGACCATCAAAGATCATCTAGTTCCATTCCCCTGCCAGGTGAAGCGTTATCTCATACTGGATCCAGTTGCTCAAAGCCCATCCAACTAGACATTGAAAACTTACAACGATGGGGCATGCACAGTTCCAGGGCCCCACCATCCTCACCGTAAAAGAAATCTCTTCCTTATATCCAATCTAAACCCACTTGCCTTACACGTAATTTCAAGTTCTCTCTAAGACCGAAACTTATATTGTTTACAGAGAACAAAGCATATTGTTTAATGCAGAATTTTTTTCAGATTTACAGGTCTAAGTGAGCAGTAGCTGCTGGCCACCAGAGCCATTACATGCCTGTTATAGGAATACTTCACATACACTGCAAATATGAAGAATGTTTCTTGAAATTAGCTCACTTGTAACCTGCTTGTTCTGTAAGAATAAGCATTCAATGCCTGGCAAAGCAGGCTTACACTAAGATACCCTAGCCAGCCACTTCACAGCCGGACCAGGCTTGGATGTGTCCAGATTGTTTTGTTTGGGTTTTTTAAATGTCAGTAGCTTTTCTTTACAAAAGCAGAGGAAGGTTTCAGGATGTGTTTGTTAAGAGCTCTTTTCCCCTTCTCTAATCCTTTCTTTCACCCTCACAGAAATCTGCTCTGGTCAATGAGCTAAAAAAGCTCCTTTAGGGAAAAGTTCACTTCAGTTTTAAGTACAATTTTCTTTAGACTAAATGACAGTTTCTTATTTTCTTCTCCAAGGTCACACTCAGGAAAGCCAGTACTTCTAAAATGCCTTCTCAATCCCCAGCAGTCAATATATCTATTTGACTAGGGAAAGGAACTCAAATATATTGCTTATTAAAGAGACCAAATGAAAGTTGAAAGTTATACATAAATTACAGGAAGCATTTACATAATTATTTGCTTCGACTTCAAAGCCACTCTCTGCATTATACATTTTTTTATTTAGATTTTGAGGCAGAAACCTACATGGACTCCGAAATTACCAATGACTCCTGTGTGCTTTGGTAGCATTAATATTCTTGATTTCTGTACAGTAAGTCTGGTTTTTGCTGCTGCTATCAATCTCAACAAATTCCTGGGCCAATAAGTTCCACAGTTTAATCCTATTTTGTGTGAAGAAGCCCACCAGATTAGAATATTGTACCTATTAAATCTACTTAATATTTCCAGAGCCTATGTTACACACCAGGGAAAATGGTTAATAAAAAATGAATTGGAAAACCAAAGACTCTTCACAGCATCTACTGCATTTCATGCAAAATCTGTGATGTATTCTTTGGCATTTCTCTGTCATCAGTGGTTTAAAAACATTTGGGCAGAAACATGAATGGAGATTTTTTTCCTCCCAACAACATGAATATACTTCCTTCTAACTGGAAATATCTTAATTTCAAACAAAATCAAGTACATTACGACTAATTACTGCCAAGTCTACTGTGTGCTTTTCTTTCCATTCAGCTAAGCTTACTGATCTATGACATCCTCATAATTCATTAAGGCTAGTTCCCAAAGACTGTGACTATGTACTTCTCATCTTTTGATCATCAATAAAGATTCCCCAGAAAAATGAAAATATTTTTCAGTGTCATTGTACTGTACCACTCTTGTACTATTGCTTATGTATTTGTTAAGTGGCATATTACTTCTGCAGACTTTTATTTTAAAATAATTATCATAGGCACACAAATAATTGATTTATTATTTTAGGGGGTTTTGGTACAAATTTCCATCCCCTCAGAGCTGTGTTTCATTAATGAATTATCTTGGTTCATCTCAAAATTCTCCAGTATTCATAACTGTGAGATTATTGAGCGCGCGCACACACATGCACACACACATAGCACACCAGGACTCTACTACTCTACATTTTGGCCATGGTTTTCAGCCAAATAATAGTAGTTTGTGATTTGCAGAAGCCATACAAGTTTACATGCACAATGTGAAAGCAGGCAAGCATGATGAGTGTTGCGTGACCACTTTTCTTTTTTTTCCTTGTGTAAGAAATAATCTTGGAAGAGTATTTAACCAGGGATATAACGAGTTACCCTCACAGAGCATCCAAGAGAATTTGTGTGGCACTAATAACATACGTACAAATGCAGAACTCCCACTGTCCAAACCTGCAAAGTAAATAGAAAGTGGCAGGCTTCTCTATTCTAATTGTTTGCTGTGGGTTTATAACCTGGGCGCCATCCCTCATGTCCTTGATACTGGCTGTATTGGCAGAGATCCAAAATGTGGTACCTTATTGAGAAAGGATCAAATCACTCCCCTGAGGTCAATAATTATATTACACACCTTAAAGCAAAGTAGTTTTCAGGTGCTACAGTGAATAAAGGGTCAAACAAATTCACCAGCCCAATATTCCACCCCAGTCCACATGGACAAATTGCTGTGTGGGAAGCCTGGGGAGTGCCTGGTTTGCCCTCAAACATCAGTGCAGAGAATCCACACCAAGCAAGGACATTCACATGAAGTATCAGTTCAGTCTCTGGTGCGTTTTATGGTCAGAGTGAACTTGTCTGGGATTCTTCTTCTTCCTTGGAACCTCTCTCTCAAAATGCAAGCCAACTGAAATAAAAATGTCCTTTCCCCTGAATTACATTATAAGCTGGCTGCAGTAAAAGTGACCTTATGCCATCATGTAGGTTTCTTGTGAAGTGCATTGTCCTTGTCAAATGCTTGACTCCTTGTCAATCTAATCCCAGTCTCAAAGGAAGGCTATAAATAGAGAGCAGTTGCTGCACACTTCTGATCTACTGCAGCAGCCAGGAACCCTGCAGCTTCTTAAGAGAGAAACACACAACACAAAGCTATAAATATTTCTATTTTCTTTTTTTCTCAGGCACTTTTTCACCCCAGAGAGTAGAAATAAAACTGGGGAAGCTGATCGTTTGACCCTGGGAGAACTGAAATCATTGCTCTGATATGAGCAGACCTTGGTAGGACCCTAAGGAACAGTATGCATTGGTGACATTAACTTTTGGTCCTGATTATCAGTCCCAGGAAATTTGTGGCTTGCAGCATGCCTCACATTTATTGCTGCTGGTTTAATATAGTGGGAGAATTTATCAAGAACTTGTACTCAGTTTTTGAAAAAAGGAGAAATGTTTGACACAAATTTCTGTGATTTCAGGTGTACTTTCTGTTACTATCTGTAAAGCTGTAAGACGAGATATTGTAAGGGACAATATAGTTTCAGTTAATTTTTTCAGCCTTTTTTTCTATTACTTTTACATCTCATGTATTTTTTCCCTCAAAACCAAATCTCTTTAATAGACTAGTGTCTACATAATGACTACCAGCACACAGACTAATAATTTCCACAGCAACTGATAACTAATGCAAGAAGAAAGTATCTGGTTGGAATTTCTTCTGCAGCTGGAAATATTCCCTTGTCTTTCAGCCTCACAATATTTGGAGTCGAATTTGTGCTGGCATTCAGAAGACCAAGTTGGGGTTGAATCAAAACTTAAAGATCTGTCAAAGTCAAACCTATTTTGGCATTGCTCTTTCTCTTCCATCAGTTTCAGAGCTGGATACAAATTTTGCTCTGTACATGTCATAGTTCTAGCATGATCCAGCCAAAGGCAGGTCAGCAGATCAATTCAACTGATTTCACTGGTGAGTAAGTAGATTCTGAAGTCATTTAAGAACAAGTCAGGAAAGAACCATGGAAATGTACAAGCCTAGAACCAACTGAATCCATCAAAGACCCTAAAAGTTGAGCAAAAGTAAACAACTTCCCAGATCAAGGATTGACTGGAGTACTGCCTGGTGGATTGCACTGTAATAGATTGCACTTAATGCAGGTTTGCTTTCTGGCATCCATTCAATTAAAACATTCCCAGCTAACCAGGCAATTTAGCCCTACTGCTCTTATTTCCATTAACTTATAAACATTAAGTGACATTTGCCCTGCGACTGCTCTTATGTTACATACTGCTAATGCATTCTTTTAACCAGATTTGTAGGGGTTTCTTTCATGGCATGGAATGGGACAGAAACGAGTCACTGCTGGTAATCACAGGCTTTTGCGAATGATATCATGTCCTTTTGAGGCATGAAAGTGTGTATAAAAGGTTAATCAATGCTTCCCTGGTCTCCAGGTGTCAAGGAGCAAGGGCAAAGGCAGTGCAACCTCATCTCTGTGGCACATAACAAGGTGTGGTGTCAGGGACCACCAGGCTGCCGGGACATGCCTGGGATGTGACCTGGCTGGCAAGCGGTGGTTGTAGGAAAGACCTTTTACAGAAAACTTTATTCTCAATGTCATACTTGGTTTTCATCAAGGATGAAGCCTGGCTATCAGTGAAAGTGGTACTTCTCTGAAGTCATACTTTAAAAAATGACTTGAAAAACCTAGTGCATGAATTAAAATTGATAACCATCCACCCTAAAAAGCAGATTCGTTCTCCATAAGTAATATCCATCGCTCAAGTGCAAAACAGTGCCAACTTCTGTTGGTTGCTCATCACACTGTATTGTCTGGCCATTTTCATTTTCCACCAGACAGGCATCAATTCCCTTGCCTATATCATTGAACTGAAATAACACTTCAAAAGAGACACCATGAACTGTACAGTAATTTCATGATTATAAGCCGCACCTTTTTCATTGAAGAATCCAGCCTACCCCAGTAGTGCGGCTAATCATCAGGTGCGGCTTATTTATGGACAAATCCCAGTGAAATGCCAACCCAGAAGTGAGAGCCGGCCAGGGAGGGTGCCTGGGGCTGCCTTTAAAGGCTTCGCTGGTCTATGAAAACTGTTTGCAACTTGAGCACCTGACACCAAACCCACAATTCTGTTACTAATTCCTTAATTTGTTGCACATGGATCCTCGCTTAAAAAAAAAAAAATAAAATAGGTGCGGCTTATATTCAGGTGCAGCTTATATATGGACAAATCCTGTGGTCTACCCGGCTACCCAGATGTGCAGCTTATAATCAGGTGCAGCTTATAATTGTGAAATTACTGTACTTTTTTTTATTATTATTCCAAGGCTTTTACTTTGGCTTTACTTTACAGAATGGTAAACGGTGCATTCCATATATAACAAACATTTGGGAAAACAACAGCCACATTTTTCCCTCCAACTATGTATCCCCATGAGCAAGAATAGCATATATTCAAAGAAGAGAATTATGCTCTATTTTTGTCTGTGAGCTGGGTGGTCCAGTTGGTTGCTGCATTGGTCTTTCTTCTCTGAACACTTTGATTTTAATAATAGCTTTGGGCACAACAGAATATGAGTATGACAAATTCATCCTATGTGTTCTGACTTTTGTTACAAAACCTCTGTATAATATACTTTAGCATACTGGGGAAATTTAGAAACCAAGGGAAAACATCCCTCTGTAACTTCTGCATAAATTAATTTTACAAATATAATAAAAATGTAAATGAATACTTACATTGATTATATGATTTTTGACACCACACTTTCTACCAGTACTGTAAAATGTCTTTCAGGTTTTGCTTCATCTGGAAACTTTGTCATTTTTTCTCAAGAAAATACATCTGTTACCTTTTACTTCTCCTTATATGCACCTTTCTAACCTATCTAGAAGTCAAGATAAAGGTGAATAGGCAATATTTCCCATTTGCTAACATTTATGAACACCAGCAACATTTTAAAGGAACCTTAAGTGCTGCTTGGTGTATTTCTGAAGGGCAAAAATTTTTAAGACTCTGTAGAAAGAGAATTAAGAAATGCAGTAGTGGAGATATGGTTTGACTGACATTTGTTTAAAGCCATTGAGCTAAAATGAAGATTAACCTGATTAAAGCAGACAGTTGAGACAGGCACATACTGTGATCCAAAAGGAAAGTTCTTGTTCTTTGAATTCTTCAGACTGCAGCACATCCTTTTCATTGGGCTCAAAGGAATTTGAGCCCAACAGAAAGGATGCCCTGTCTTCTTCTTACCACACTTTCCCCGGAAACTTCTCATCATGGCAATTGGAGTGATATTATTTGCACAAAAAAGGACACTTTGTGTCTCCAGACAGAGCTGACCCTTTTTGTTACTCCCCTGAGAGCAAGGGAGTCCAACTCTGATTTCTGACCAAAAGCCCATTGGCAGAAAACTAGCATGTTCATAATAACACTATAAATACCATACAACTAGACAACATAAAGCAGAGTTTGGACCTATACAATTTACCTACCTCTAAGCAAGTGAAATCAAAAATTTCACATTTGCCAGCCTTAAGTGATAAAAAACCTGATGAGCAATGTGGGTTTTTCAATGCAGAATTGACTGCATTATGGTCTCTGGAATACACACTACTTAAGTTGCACTGTTTTATAAATTTTACTTGATTAACTGTGTTTCTTCTCTTGAATTTGATGTTCTTAAGACATCTGGCACTCAGGACAATTAATCATAGCAATCCATAGCAGGACAAAAACATTTGACAGACTCAAACTAAACACTGTGTACATTTGGGAACCTCCAGCAGCTGATGCTGATCTAGGTCTTTGCTTTTCCAAGTGTTCATCTAACTGTATTCCTGCTTCTTACCAGGGCTTGGGTTTCATTCTTTAATGAAAACCTCTGCTGACATCATAAACTATCATATTCGATCCTTTATGTAAGCAAAAGTGTTGATTTTTCCTCAGCAAAACCCTCCTGTTTCATTAGTACACTTTTGCAGTATTAGAAATATTTGTGACCTAATGCTGCCCTTGATTTGTATTTCTAAGCTGTTACCCTAGAGTATACACTGACAGTACTGTATATTACAGAAAATACCATAACTTTTAGTCTTATAATCTACCAAAGTATTCAGCCAGTCAGAAGCATTCTTCTTCACTTTTTGCTGTTAAACAAAAAAAATTTCATAATTATTTCAGATTATATACAGCATGCAGATGGAGAAGATACAGTGATCAATCACCACATCTGAAGTACTGAAATTACACTTATTCTTTTCCTGAAAAGAGCATAAGAAAATCAAAGTTTATGTAGTAGATTTATGAGAGTATTTTGTGTTAAATATTAAGGCTTTAGTTATTAGAAAAGGACTGCTAGTTCTGCTACTCTGCTCAAGAAAATACTCCTAAAACATGTTACTTTTGCTAGAAATACCGAATTGTTGAAAGACAGAAAAAAACAGGTAGTCTGCAGGTATTCTGCCAACATGATTGTCAAATACTGGTTTTCTCCAAATGTTTTTAAAAGTACTTTTAATGCCCACATTAATTCTTAAGAAGGGTAACATTTACTGGCAAGCTCTTCCCTTTAAAAAAAACTGGGACAAATTAGGCAGTCCAAGAGAACAGAGATTCACTCCCTGCTGACAGGAAAATTCATTCCAACCACCTCATAAATGTTATACTCTAAGCAAATCTCTCTCCTTAGCGACTCAAACTCGAGGGAATTCACTCACTCAAAATCCCAGCACAGGGATCCCAGCACACAGATCTCTAAGATGCTGATCCTATAACATTTCTATAAACTGTAACCTCAATTACTAATAGTTGATATTTTATTAGTATTTTATTAGTATTTATAAGTATTAGTAACCTCACCTATTAATGCTAATAATTTTAACTAATAGTTAAAATCATTCTCTTTGTCAAAACACAGCAAACTCAAGTCTTTCCAAGTGAGTCTTTCCAGTCTGCAGAGTGACTCCAGATAGCCCCAAGCAGCACTCTACTACAGTGCCCCACTAAGAGTAAGAAAGTTTCTTTATAATCTGACTTGGCTATTCCTTCAGGTCTGCTGGCTCAGACTGTGACTCTGACACAACTGTGTCCAGTATTTTCATCAAAAATAAAAACAGAAAGCAAGGCACCAGTTGTCTGTGTTAGAGTTCATATCTTTGAAAAATTATAAATATAAATTATTTAAATGAATTAGCAAAATTCTTGATACTTCATTAAAAAATTTGGCTTTTTTTTTCTTACTTTTCTGTCTCCATTAAGGTTAAAATTAATGCAAAGGGCAGAGATCCAACTAAAAAATCAAAGTGTAACTTTGCATGCATTGTTTCATCTAGCAGCAAATATTTAATTTAATTAATTTCTACAGCTCACTCAAATCCAAGCCTCATTTCAGTAATTTGAAATAAGAATGACTGAATGTGCAACTGCTTTGAAATTTAGCTCCTATCCAAATTCCTAACAAAACAACCTGTTTGTTCAATTCTCATAAAATGTGTATCTTTGCTTATACAACAATTGACCAATATCATCTATCAAAATCTGAATATTTTGGTGGTACAGGAGTCTGATCAGACACAGGTACGCTCCAAGACTGGTATCAGTTAGTCTCCCCAAGTTCCAATAAAGCTTGGCTCTATTCTCATATGTGACTCCAATGGCTTCTCATGCACATAAACCAGTGGGATTTTCTCTTTGTGAGGACAGGCACCCACATAACATTTTCTGGTTTACACAGAATTTCTTTATGCACCAAATATTGACCATATACACCACTCACACTCAGTCATGGGGTCTCCATAATGCATACAACAACTATTAGCTGGAAAATAGTAGCACATTCCCCTTGCAGTTATGTTACAGTCCTGTTGAAGAGAGGGAGAAATAAGGTACATATTTACATATGTACAAGTTTACATATATAAGTAGGTGTTCTCCAGTTGTTTTTTGAATTACAAGATACGGATGTTTTCACGAGGTGAGCAATTAAATATATCATAATTTCTTAGGATTTAAAGTGATTTGTGTCAGTGGAATTATCTGCGCTCCCACTCACTGTCTCTACACCTATGCAGTTCCCTGGTGTGCTCTCCAAGAATAGTTCAGTTAGTTTCCAAGTCACTCAACATATTTCAGTTTCAAGCAGCTACGTGCTAAAAAGCATCCACTGTTGTCATTCTGAATCTTTAATGGTTTTGAAACTGTCAGGCAAAAATTGCATTCTCCTGCAGTTCTGAGCAGCAGGAGAATGAAGATGACAAAAGATCCACTTTAATGTTAATCATAGATGAGAAATATAATGACATTTTTCAGAAGCTTAGACATCTACTTTAACAGGCACAGGCTCCTTATTTCCCTCCTCCTAGCCCATTAATTTTTAAAAAATAATAACTGCAAATAAAGAAATAACAACAAAGAAAAACAATCAGCCAAATAGGTTGAATCAGGAAAATTCTCCCTGCATGTATTTCCCATTGTTTTTTTAATTGCTGTCATTTTGAATCATTAGATTGTTGTATGTTCTACAACTCAATGTTCTTTAAGTAACTTGTGATTATTCAGTTTCTTATGCTCATAGCATCCTTCCGAGATTATTCCCTACTCAGACAGGGCACTGAAGAACAGAGGTCTAAGGCACCTGGAGTATGATTAACATCCTGTATAATTCAGATGTCAACTACCTTGTAGCTGAGCCTACAGTGAAACTGTCTCTAGGATCCATTTGATGGTTCTCTGAGAGCATTTCTGGCTATTAATGTCACCAAAACCAAGAGTCTCACTTGTAATGTGGTGAAGTATGAGACTCTATTCTCATGTAGATATCTACACCCTAGATATAAAAAACTTTAAAAGGAAAAAATATCCCACCATGAAGGATTTAGACAGAACTCAGTTATATCTGAATGTCAAATCTTAAGGAGTAATTCCAGCTATGCTGCTGCCATCCCTGCAAGTTCCAAAGGAAAAAAAATAAACAGTAGCCTGGTAGTCTTGTCTGTATACACACACATCCAGGAAACTCTACAAAGGCACAAATTCTACAGACTCATTTGAAGCTGTCTCCATTCCAGCAGTCAGGCCATCATATTAGTGATGGTTTCTGTGCAAGGCAAAAAGGCACATTCCTCGAAGCCCAGTCTGGCACTGCATTGATGTGTCTCCAGACACTTCTGAGCAGAGTTGGCTCTCACAGCACTGCAGGGTGGTACCTTTATACTGCCTGACCACCTGGGTCTGCCTCCACCCCCCCAAGTGCTTCAGCACAGCAGGTGTTGACAGCTTATGCCTCTTATGCACCATTACTATTTGCGTCCTATCAAAATGTTCTGCTGAGAGTTTAGCCAAAGACAAGGTAGCCTCAATGCTCCTCAGATTTCCTACTGTGCAGAAAATTTGCTTTTCTTATCAAATCCACAGTTATCTGAGGGTCTCAGATTCTTATTTCAAAATTCTGTTAAGAGTAGCTGAAACACAGACTCTTTAACTAAAACTCAATAGCTTTTTCTATGTCCACTTCTGAGTATTAAGACACCACTGCATGCTTTCTGTCAAAGCACACAGACAGCTCCATTCTTCTTGTATTCAGAAGCAATGACAGTCACTAATTACCCTCATCCTTCCAAACCACCCACGAGCTCAAAAAATACAATTTTTTTTTCTCTCCAATGGAACTCAGACTTTGCAAATACACCTCAGGACCTTTCATTTTCAGAAATACCCTCACACTTTTGACGATCAAGACTTAAGCAAAATTATGTCCAGCATTACATCTTGCTGCCTTGCAAAATTCATACTTTGTTTCAGTTTCCAAAAAAAGTCAATGTATTGGAGCAGGTGGACACCTGCTTCCAAGATCCACACATGACATTTGGACAGGAAGAGACACCACCTACAGCAGTCAAAAAAGGGGCACACAGGTTGGGCATTCCTGTAAATTCATCTGGATGCCCAGTCCACGTAGAAGGGCATTTACACCACATTCAATTAATTGTGAGGACGCGGATGCGAGAAAAGAAAGAGGCTGTTGATTCCCTCCTCCTGCATGTTGGACAGCAGGCAGCATGCAGGATTTCTCCTCAGCATTCCTTACCAATGCCCCAAAGGGACATTTGCTAATAACCTGCTTATGGTGAAGTCATATTCTTGGCAGAAAATACTGGATTTTTCTGTGTTCTTGACCATCTTTGTCCTTTCCCTGAAGGAGCTGTGTTCCTCCTTTGGCCTCCTGCTATTTCTCCTGAAAGAGATGACACCCCTTCTGCCTTTGTCTTGGCACTAATTCTGTTAACTCTTTGCTGAAGCTCTCATATCCCATGGAAATACACACTTCCCCAGTTGTTACTGAATGAAAAAATGCCACAACTCAGAGCAATTAGCAATCTCAGCTACCTGTCACTTCTCTTTTGGCCTAAATATTGCTGGGGCTCAACCACACTTCCAGTTCTAGGAAAGATTTTCAACAAGTTTTTCTTTTTCTTTTTGAATATCTTTATTCCTGAGACTCTGTTGGGACATCAAATTAATTTGCAATTAATAAATGAGCCAGATTCTTAGTACCAGGTATGATTTTCTTGTCAATGGAAACAGGCTTTGGGGGAAAGGTAGCAAGGTCCATGCAGCAAAAAATAACCATTAACTCTCATTAGTACAACCTATGTCAAAAGATTAAAGAATTATCATTCTGGGTCCCTATTAATGAACACAGCTGTTAAGAACTAACTCCTGCAGCTGCTTTTTTCCCTAAAAGCACCATAAATATTTCTCAGATTTAAACCACTGAGACTACACTAAATAATCAGTGTTTTTTTTCCCATACACTGTTTCAACTTCTCTGCTGTTCTTAGCTATATAAAAAGTAATGGAAGATCACACTTGGAGAAGGAAGACACACAACAATGATTAAATTTTCACCTCCAAAGCACAGACTAGTGTCAGAATCCTCTACTCCTACTCCATGGCACATGAAGTAAAATCTACTATTTCTACTTCTTTGGATCTTACATTTTCAAAGACTCTTTGAACTAGAGATTTTAAACAGGGCATTCTTTTAAAGATCACAGGACACATCTGGTGATATGACGTCATCAAGCTTTCTTCTTCACTTAATATCCAGACCAATCTTATTTTATAAATTAAGCTTATGAATCAAGCTGATATCTCTCAGGCTACCTGTTCATCAGGTGAACACAGTGAGTCAAAAATGGCCCAGAATTTGCCCCAAACACAGCAATTAGGTTGAAATGAATGTGGCTTTTAAAAAGTCAAAATTTTTGCTATGTGGTTTCCAAACCAAGGTTTTGAAACTTGCCTTGAAGCTTGCTGAAGTAAAATGAGGATTAAAATGAATATAAGACTGTTAGGTTTTGGCCACACAAAATGCTTAACCAAACAATATTTTGGATAAAATGAATGGGTTGGGCTTTTTAACTGACCACTAGATTTGGTGGTCCAAAGCATTTTAATACAGAAAGTAACAGATAAATATAAAATTTAACCAAAATCCTTAGTACATTATTTCACTCTTCTTTTTTACAAAGAGCAATTTCTGCTAGCATCTAGAGAATGAGGAAGAGTTTTTGGAAAACCACACAGGAAACACTTTTGAAATTGAATCATTCCAACATTAGCGTAATGAAAAAACAAGTTGCCTTCAACCCTTGTGAAAGGACATGAAAACAAACCAGTACAGCTTAGAGGGGTTATTTATTTATCTATATACAATGTATAAATAATCTAGTAAATTGAGCAGTTCTAATTCAATTCAAGCATGGAAATGCTTTTCATACTCACAGACCTAAATGTCAAAAACAGAGCCCAAATCTTAAAGGAGAAAATCTAACTATAAAGTATATAAATGCAATTGCTTGGCTATTCAACTGTATTTTATTTGTGTGCATAAGATATGGAAAAATGAAAATTCACTTGTACAGATGTTGCACACTTGTCACAGAAGAGCATTGGACTGAAAGGCATGTTGTGAAAGGAAGGTTTGCAACACAAAGCTTTTTTGTTTTGAGCATATGATCTTTATTTCAACTATTACATAACTTGATAAAATAAGATTTCTGAGTTGAATTTTTTCTCTTTCCTTCTACTGCTATTCCAAGTTTTGATGTTCATATCTTAGTTCCCACACTCTTCATAGGACAAAGAATTATTTATGTACAATACTCTGAAAGGCACCTCAATCAACATGACACCTTTATATTTATTTGTAGGATATCACTTGCACAAATTGAAGTGAGTGTGGGGAGTATACAGTGAACACAAGTCATCAAGAATTATAATTATAATAGAGGAAAAATAAAGAGTCTGGCACATGAAAGTTTCTTCATTACTCCTTAGTATATTTATAATCAAGCAATGTCCTCTCACATTTTCCAGCCCGGTAAATTAAGACCTGTACATCCTCCCAGAGTTTGTTTGTAAGACATACAATTCCAAGAAGCCATGCTTAAAGGAATTTTATAAACTATTTTATAACATGGCATGATAATTTCCCTGTGCAGATAGTCACTGGACACATAAATTGTTTCTTTGCCAGAACAATATTTCCCAGTTTTTATAATGATGATTTTGACTAGCTTCTAGGAAAAGCTGCCATCTGGTTACATCCAGGTTAATCAGTTCACCAGTTAATCAGTTCCTTTGTCAGTGATCTTGCCAGCTTTACCCATAGAAAAGTAACTTTACTCCTTTTGCAGACAAGGGGTCCATCTGCCTGGAAAGTCTCCTGTTTCTGGGAGCTGCCTGTGAATTCTATGCTGATAAGGCTCAATGGGAGTAAAGTTTTCCACCAGCAACACTCATGGTCAAAGCAGAAGCAGCACCAGCAGGCAGCTCTTCTTTCACTGGAGCTTCTCAGTATCTCACTGGTTCTATTTCAGCAGATATGAAATCTTTATTCCAAGTTCCTCTCTTCGTCCTCCTCTCTTAGTGCTTAGGGAATAAAGAAACAAAGAAAAAGAAAGCCCAGAGGAAGAACTTAGACCAGGATATCACTTCTCTTGCTGCACCATACTACCAGTGTTATCATGGCACATGTCAACATGACTGGGATCAAGATCAGTGTGATGAGAATTTCATCTGGTGGATCTTCCCAGTGAACCTTTTCTGAAGTACAGTTTGAAAAGAATTGTTTATGAATTCCAGTGATAAAGCCTTCTGCAAGGGGGTTTGGCCAAAAACAACTTGCATTGTTGGCTTCACGTTCTGTGCACTGGGTAAAGTTGTCGTAATACCTGGGAGAAGAAGAAAATTAAGAGAAGTTGAAATAGAATGTATATGCACATTACACTTAGAGACAGCTATGGAGGGCACCATAAGACTGTGTCCATTATGGAGATACTCTGCTAAAAGATCTCTGATGGAAGCTGTGGGTACTCAGTACACAGTGAGGCAGAAGAACTGACTTCACATGTGACGTTCTGAGACCCCAGACAATAGTCAAACCCCAGCTACAGCCAGGACGTCCTAACATCACTGCAGTACACAGAACCCCCTCACTAGAGACATTCACAGATTCTTTAAAAAACATGTACACAAATGTGCCAAAAACAAGACATTTTGAACAAAGTATGGATATTTCATCCCTCAGCTGCCACTGGACATGATGTTGTTGTGAAAATTACCGTGTGGCACTAGGACTGAACCATAACATGCAGTACTGTGTAAAAATTCTGGTTCTGTTGCACTCTCATAAAGAAAATAATTGGAAAATAAATACACAGAAAGTTAGTTTTTGACAAAATTCCTCTTCTTTCCAACTCCAGCAAATGCTCAGTGGGGAATAAATAAATAAACAATTTCTAATTACATGTTTGTTTATGAAAGGCTGGGAATTCTTGTAACACCTAATATGTGTTTTCAATGCTGGATGTGCTAAAATTTACCTGTTCAGGAACAACTTATATTTATGAGAAATGGCTACCCCTCAGGAAAAAAAAAGGAAACAATAAGCCTAAATGAGTAATCATATGGGCTTTGTGGTCTTATTATAAGCCAAAGAAATTGAGGAAGTGAATAGATATGGGGGAGGAGATCGGAAATTAGGAAGACGAAGAGTGTCTGGTCAGTGCATGAATAGAGTGAAAAATAAGGAAGCTGAATTATTGTCTGTTGCATTTATTTTAGTCCTGCATGACTCAACAAACTCACTTCAAAGGGAAATTAAAAATAGAAAGGAGAGACCAAAAATCCACATGACACCTCCAGGGACAGCATCCTTTTATAGCATCTGAAGACCCCACTCTCCCTATACAGGCCACATAAATATGGTAACTCCTAATGATTGACTCCTTGTGACATTAAGCCCTACATGGGACTAATGTTGACTCAATGCTTTTCTGTAAATTGGAGACATTCAGTGCTTGGGCCCAGACTGAAGTCTACTGTCTGCTGTGTCTGTCAGGAGAAAAGTCTGCCCACCCATGCTACAAGCACACAGGTTGGGAGCACAGCCTGCTGAGCAGCTAAACTCTCAGGGCTGTGTTCACAGAAGAAGGGAAACCCTCACAGAAAGGGCCTTCTGCAAGTTCCATGCAGTTCTCATTCTCAAGGAGTTTGAGCCAATACTGCCTCATTCATAAGCAAACACACTGGATAATCTAACACCAAACTCCAGCATGAATATGCATATTCACAATGTATGTATATTTTAAGCAAAGCTACTAGAAAGGAAGCTTTTGTGACATCAGCAACCACAGGACAACAACAGGAAATAAGCTAAAAATGAAATACAAGTATCAGCTGTTTGCTATTTTAATAGTTTCATTCTTCTGTGTGACCTGATGGCATCCATTCTTTATGTCCTTGAACTAAATTAGAAGTTGGAGATGTCTACTTGAATGGGGGAGATGAAGACAGAGGACATGTCCCAGAGGACATGAAGAGCAACAGGTCTGAAGGCAAGGCTACAGGGTTCAGCAGGCTACAATGCAGAAATGGAGGAGCATCCAGCTGCCCAGACAGGTCAGTGCTCCATCTGGCACAGACACTAGGCAGGACTCCAAAATGCTAGATTCTACTCCAACCAGCTCTGGGCCATGTTCTCATGGACTCCCTTGTGCCATCAATGGCTGCTGTTACAGCCACCTCAGTAAGAAAACCAACAATAAATACATTTTTCTGCAGAAAAGTACCCTAAGCTCAAAGATTTCATAATTATTCTTCCTCTGTGTTTCAAATCCAATAGAAAATACAGTGTTATACCAAGAATTATTTTTCTTAAATGCTAGATATTGTGAACAAAATTATTCCCCACTGATTTTTGATTGCAAATACAACATAGCTAGAAAAAGCTGGTTAAGTGTGCCAAAAGGCCAGATAAAAATAACTTGTGATATACACTGTATTTGAAATACTGAATCCCTAAGAGCCAAAGTAGAATAAAAATGTTATCATAATAGCTGGAATTCCTTACAATTTTTCCTTAAAACCTTCTCTCATGAAAAAAGGGGGAAAAAAATGCTACCTGCACTAGAACTCTCAATTTACACAATTGTGAGAAGGTACATAAACGAAAATCTCAGCTGCTGGAGAATTGCATGACTGACAGTACTGCTAAATTCACGTAAACATTTATGTAGTTTAGTAATTTAGAATTTATGCACTGCAACAGAAAGTTCATTAAAAAAAAAAAAGATTCTCTGCATGGAACTGTGGATCACTTGCCTCAGAAGGAAGCAAATGCATCCTCATTACTAAAGCATGGATGTTTTTGTAGCTGACCAGTTGCAAGTAGTTGGGCTTTTCTAGAAGGAAGATGGGGCTTAAGAGATATTTAACACCAGTTCAATTCTCCTATGCTTTGGTCTTTTATGTCTTATGTAATTCTCTTTATTTGGATGGTAAAGGGTGGAACAGGAAATCTTTTCACTCTATATAATAAAATGGCTATGACAAAGATGTCTTGGCCTCCGACTGGAGATACTTTAAGAGGAGGGCATTAAATTTACACTACTTGTGAAAGGAAAGAAAAAGAATGGTAGTTTGTACTTATTCCCAGAATGAATAATTGGAGAGAACATTGGAGCTCAAGCTCATTCACCTCTCGGATTATAAGCGCGTGTGGGAACATTCTTGTTCTTTGTGCTGAGACACATTTCCATCCCCTTTCAGGCTAGCTACAAGGGACCTAGGTAGTACTCAGGAAAGGGATATTCACTGGGAGCCAGGTCACAAGCTTTGTGACAAATGGGCCAAAAAAAAATATGAATTTCAACTCAGCTAAGTAGTCAAATAGAAAAAAAAACAAAATCTAAGCACAGTCTGAGCAGCAAAATTCATATAAAGATGTGCTTTATCCTGAAACACTCAGGACTACTGTAGTTTCTACTGACGAGCCAACTACTCAGCCATACTGCACATTATTGAAAATACCTTCAGAGAACATAAAAAATAATTCCTTTCAGAGCAATCTCTAAGCTATAACACATTTGTCATGAAATTCAATTTTCAATACTCTAGAACAATACTTTATTTTCAGAGCCCACACACTTTTTCTCCTGCACTTTATCTTTCCACTAAACTAGATAATAACAATGGTGTCATTGTTTTTGGTGTTTTTTTGTTGAAACTGTGGAAGATTTTGTGAGTACTTTACCCATGAGAAAACATATTCACATATTACCTATAATATTCACATATTACCTATATTACCTATAACCAAGAACCCAGACAGTAGGCAGTTACTGTGAGGAATGGCAGTGGACACATTTGCCTTAATGGGACAGTGTTTCATGGAGTGTCCACTCAAACTGTTTAAATAGACAGCTGGGTTTATTACATCTCATCTATCTCAGGGCAAACAGTTGCCTCTCACTCCAGGAACTTCTCAGTCTAAGTGGGGCTTGACTCTCATCATTCTTCCTCAATATCCTGGGAAAACTGCAGAAATGATTGGTTTACAAAAATCACAAAACCCACAGCCCCCTCCTCCACACTTTCGTGAGACGAAGAAAACAAATAGATTGTTTCATTAGGCATTTAAACAAATAAGCATTTTCCAATGCAAAGTTGTTATTTGAAAGAATCCCAAATAATTTTCAAAAAGCCAAGTACCATATATATATATATATATATATATATATATATATACACACTCAAACATTTGAGGGCATTTTCTGGCTGCAGCCAGTAGACCCACTGTCAGTTCCAATAGGAGAATCTTTCCAGCTCTCCAACACTCATGGATAGAGCAACACAGAGACACTCAGGACATAAGCAGTCAGGAATGTTTTGCAGTTGTTTAATGAGGAGGGTCCAGAATTAAAAACCAAAACATCATACTTTATCGATCCCATTTTAAATAAATTAGTTTCATGATTACTGATATAATTATAGAAGGGTAGTACAAGATACATGCAATACATTTTGAGTAAGTTTTGTAATTTTGGGTCAACTAAGTATTCAGAATACAGTGAAAAACCTGTCTGGCATAATTGCGTCTTGATGCAAACTAGATAATAGATACACCAGGAACATTCACTCCTGCTACTCTACAATTCCAGACAGCAATCTAGAGGAACTGTGGTGTATTTTACTAAATATGCTTTAAAAATATTTGCTTTCCCCCAGATTATTCAATCAAAAATTTCTTTATACACAGTCACATATTAAATTGAATTATCATCCTTGTAACCTCCTCCCAGACTGGACTATGAAATACTGAAATGTAACAATATTAATAAGAAATATCATTGATGAGAAAGGCTTTTCTTGCAGTATTTCCAGATGAAGTGGAGGCAGGAAGTAGCAGAAAACCTCACAAAAAATAAAAAGCTTACTCTTATGTGAGACGCACCCAGACTGCATAGAACTTCAGGGTGTAACAGCCTGGATGAACTTCAAATAAGAATCTAAACCTTAAAATGATGATTTTCCTGAGATTTCACTATTATGTTAAAAGGAAAACTTCAATTTCATAGTGAGTTAGGAGCCTATAAAAATGATGGAATATTTCTGAGATTTTCTCGCTCAACATCTCTCCAAATACAGATTTGTGTCTGTGTCTCACAATTCCTTTAATCACATATCTTCTGCCGAGATGAGTACTCTCACAATCACATTCTTACCTCCTTAATCAGATCAGATCTACTATTGTGCAGCTCCAATACAGAATTCAGCCTCAAGAAAATAACATTACAAAAACATAAGGAAGGAAATGAATGGAGGAGGAGGAAAACTGGTTTAATGACAAAATTATAAGGCATAGTTTACTCTCATGTCACTAAATAATTAACATTGTGACACATTTGCTCACTTGGGTTGAAAATAATAAACAGATTCTGGTATCCTTTGAAGTAACTGCAGATCTTCACGCTTAATTTCACATCAACAGCTGTCTGGAAAATGCAAAATGGTTGAATAAACCTGACTAAAAACCCAAAAATGTACAACTATTACTACATTGTTGTTAATTACCTAAAGATACAGCCAGAAAATGTAAATATTAAGAGTAACTGTAGATGTAATCAGTTACTTTATACACCCAATAGTCATCTTTAATGAGCAGCAGAAACCATACATCACACACATGTAGAACATGCAGCCTGACATCAGGTACTACATCTTTAAAATCAAATATTTAGTAGCAGCAGAATTTTACCCAGCCAGAAACTTCTACTGGCAAGCAGGCTTTACCTTCCACCACTCCTGGCCTACATTTTAATGATTACTAAGTTGTACACTTGGCCCATTTTTGGAGGACACTCAGTAAGAGGGGAAGCAGTCTCTGAAGGCGCTGCATCATGTCTTCAGAAGCCAACCTCATAACTCCCTTGAATTAGACAAAAATCAAAAGAGTAAGGGAAGGCAGATCCTAATCCCACAAACACTTAATCCCACTTAACATTTACATATCCAAATTCTTACAAGCACAGTATCTCTTAAGCAGCAATCACTGATGATGTGTGAAGATGTCCTTAATAGCATCAATAGAATCATTACATACCTACCCCTTACAGTCAAACACATCAGGCTTGTGATTCTGTCACAATTTTAAATCAATTTTAAAACCTCTTCTTATGGATCAAGTTTCAAAGTTTTTGTCAAGTTGAAAGCCCTAATGAAAACCCTTCATTTTCTTAGGCTTCTCCAAAGGAGACCGCATGTTTCTGGGTGCAAACACTGAAACACATAACATGTTTTTGTGCACATCAATATTTGAAATTTTACAACTAGAATTTTAAACCTTGCACTATAACATGTGAAGGGAAGCAGGAAGCATTCCAAGATTCAGATCCAAATTATAAGACCATCTTTTGATCTCCAGTAAACACTTCTCAGTGCTGAAAATGGCAGATGTGCAATGTCTGCTACCACATCTGCTTTTTCTTTATTATAGTCAATTATTTCTCTATTCAATTCAGATTACTTCACAGTGACAGGGCAAAGGCAATACCTGACTAAAATCTGGATGTTTTTCTTTCCCATCAGCTGTGCATCTCCCCTCAGTGTCATTAAGAAAACATTAGCATTTTCTGGTGCATATCGTCCTTCAAAAGCCAAGCATGACAGAGATGAGAGCCCTGAAAAGCCAATAACATAATTTGAAAGCACATTCCTACTATTTGTGGTCATGTTCCATTTTTAATCAAGGTCCTGCATGCTTAGAAACAGTCCATGGAAACATTGGAATAACTGCAGGGCATGATGCACAATACAGCTTCCTTCAAGATTCCCCTGCCAAGGAAGGGGGTCTAGGACAACTTGTACAGATTAGTCCCACACCTGTTCTGCCTAGTAAAAAAAAAAAAAAAGCCTCAAAAAAAAAAAAGGAAACTAGTAGAGCACTGCACTCAAATCTGCCACTGTAGTGATGGAGAGACGTGCAAGTAGTACACTATCCTTGTATCTATCTCAGCTCAACTCCTTCCCCAAAAGTATTTCCACCTGAGTCACCACAGATATGCACAATCATCCAGCACCTGGGGAGCAGCCAGAGTCAGGAGGGAAGTTGCTAGCCCAGAACTGCTCTGAGTTCATGCCACATTTCAGGAGCTCAAGGCTTTTCTTTCCAACTAGATAAACCAAGCTGACAGATGAACAGATAAAATGCGGCCTGAATTCAGACTGGTGCTCCACAGCTGGATCTCCAGACAGCCACCCAAAAGAAGCAACCATGAAGATAATAATTTTTCTGACCAACAGACAAAAACTCACAGGAAAAGAAATAAAAGAAGGGCCCTTCTTCAGTCTACATCTACAAACAACTGCTTCATATTCCATTCTTATGAGGATATTAAAGAGTATTAAAGTGTCACCTGCTGAGTGGAAGCTGTTATTAGATTCCACTTAGTCCAAAGTAGTACAAGCCTTTTATAATACTACAGCACTATTTCTTCAAGTGGAAAGAGAGGAGAGAAATAGTTGGTAATATGCAACTGTGAAATAGAAATTATCAGTTAATCAGGATTATACTTTGAGAAAACCCACTGTAACATCTCCACAGATTGAAAAATTTTAAAAAACCACAAAACCAACAATTAATCTGCTTCTAAGTTGAGCTTTTCATCATCATTTTCATAACCCTCCTCACATAGTTTTTATGAGCATGTAAAGAATGTACACTTTTCCTGATTATTTATGGAAAATGAGTTTTATATAAACCTTTAAGAATTCCTGTAATTTAAAACGTCACTTGCTTTGGGAGGAGAGTTGGGTTCTGTTGCAAGCAGAGCACAAATAATGGGAGTCAAAAATCAGTCAACTAATTACAGATCTTAAGCTTCAGATTATGTCAACTATTGGAGTAGTTAAAGAACAAATCCTTTTTGCAGTCTTGCATAATAAATGAATTATGTGAAATTGCAGTCTAGGCACAGACAGTTCACAAATGATACAAAAATTCATGAAAAATTAGCCACAAAATCAGGGGAACAGTAACAACACTAGAAATTGATTTAAAATAAAGCATGAAGACCATTAGAGAAGAGCCCTATTATATAAAATTCTGCTTATCTACTATTCAAGTACATGATTATGTTAATATAGAACCATCTTAAGATCATTGTGCTTCTTAAGCTACCTTCCTGCACATAAAAATTGGACTCAGCACCTCATTGGTAACTCCCAGTCCCACAGGCAGACACAGAACGCAATTCTAGATGCCAGAAAGCTCATTTTAACATTTCTATGTTTATTTTACAATGCTATCTTAATATTAAATGGCACATTTTAAGAGCCAGTGAAATGTATGAAAGGTATTTGTATATCTGAAAGGCAAAACATCAATTTCCTGAATGCTGCAAAGCATTGTGCTCCCAATTGTTTATCAATGCACTATGCCTTGACAACCTTTGATTTCCACTCCTCCTATACTCAGCATTTGTCTTAGAGAAAACTTTTAATTTTACAAAGCTGCCATATCTCTGTTACTTTTTATAAGCACTACAGGCATCTCATGCATTGCCTTCAAGTTTGTCAACGCAGCCAGCAACACTTCTGCCTTTTGCAGGTTACACAACAGGCTGAAGAAGGTGATTTATCTGCCTAAGAGTGCAGAAGACTGCATTTCTTATCTTGTAACTACTTTCCAAAACTGAATTATACACTATTCTGTAAAGATAAATAGAAATCCAGAGCCTTGGCAATTAATCACATAAAATACTTTTTTTTAATGTATTATTACGTAATAAACTTCAATAATTGAAACAAGACCCTGAATACAAAACATATTACAGTAATTTCACACTGATAAGCCGCACCTATTTCACTGAAGAATCGAGCCAATCCCAGAAGTGCGGCTAATCACCAGGTGCAGCTTATTTATGGACAAATTCCGGCGAAATGCCAAGCCAGAAGTGAGAGCTGGCCAGGCAGGGAGCTGCCATGGAGCCATGGCCAGGCAGGTGGGGGGGAACTGCCGCAGAGCCACTGCTGGGTGGGCGGCGAGCCGCTTGCCAGCTTCACACACTGAGCCACCGCTTGCCACCTTCACGCAGCCAGCCTGCCAAGCCACTTGCCGCCTTCTCATGGCCAGCCTGCCAGGAAGCCACCGCTTTTGAGCAGTGCGGGGAGCTGCCATCGCTGCCAAGCAGGTGGGGAGCCATGGCAGCCAGCGCCGGGGGCAGGAGTGCCGGGGCCCACGACACGAGGAGGGCACCTGGGGCTGTGGTTAAATGCTTCGCCTGTCTGTGAAAGCCGTTTGCAAATTCAGCACCTGAAAGCAAACCTCGTGATCGCGCAATTCTTTTACTAACTCGTTATTTTGTTGCACATGGATCCTCGCTTTAAAAAAAAAAAAGAAAAAAAAAGGCGTGGCTTATTACCCGGTGCAGCTTATTTATGGACAAAATCCGTGGTTTTCCCAGCTACCCGGAAGTGCAGCTTATAACCAGGTGCGTCTTATGAGTGTGAAATTACTGTAGCATTAATTCATACCTGTTGTGTTTTCAACAGGTTAACCGCATGAATAATACCACATGTAGCCTGGAGCAAGAAAATCTATTTTTTTGTCTCTGCAGATTTAATCTCCACTATTGTATGTTCGTGGTTGATCCATTTAGAAAACAAGAATGTAGAAACTATTTTGCAAATCAGAAGTATCAGAAAAGTTTGCATTAACTTTTCCTTTTCATAATGCATTTATATTTTCATTTTCACTGCCTCTTAAAATATACTGTCCATTATATATCCATTGCATAATTCATATCCATCTATCAAGTTATACCATATTATTTTACCACCAAGCAACTTTACAAATCTTATGCAATGTTTTCTTTTTAAATACAGCCTTTAATAATAAGCTCCATGAAGATAGTTTTCAATTATGGATCTTACTACAATGAAATTCAAAAAGGTCCTGAAAGGTGTTGAAAGGCATATCAGCTGACAGTCCTGAGATTTAACAGTAGACTCCTTTCTAACATCACCTCTGAATTGTTGACATTATTTTTCCAAGTGACTTAGAATTATTATATTCTTATATCTTTACCTATTTGTTAATTGACTTGGAAATATGATGCCACCTTGTGAGTGGAAACCATCACCATTAGTCCAAGGCATCTGCTGAAATACACATCAATCTGACTCACAGCACCCTTGCTAAAATATTGCTACTGGGGCCTTCAGGTGACATCAACTTCAGCTATGTTGAAAACTCTTCCAGAACTTTAATACAATATTGATATTTTTATCAGTGACCTCTTTGCAAATGCCAGATTTCACTCTCTTTTTGAAAATAAAATAAAAATACTCAGGACAAATAAATTTAACAAGTATTAAAAACTTGCTGAAAAAACTGAAATCTGACATTAAAAAAAGTTTTCAGCTCTTGATAATGAAAAAGTAATTCTCTTCCTACTTAGCAGCAGGTTCAGAAAATCCTTCTCTTTTTTCATACTAATAGAACTTTAGCAATAATTTTGCAAATCTTTGTGAAATTGAAGAACAGAAAGATTTGAGCCCTTAAAAGCCTTGAAAAGATGGATAATAGGCTGAAAAAGCACATTATTCTGGCGTGATATAGTATGGAAGACCCAATGTCTCCCATGGTTTAACAAAGGAAGAAACAGTTATCTGTGAGGAATAACAAATTACAGTCATTTTCTCCCTACACCACAGCACTGGTATCCCTGAATGGTGGCTTTTGTAGACTGTGATTTCAACATGTATTGTGATATAAATAATACGTCATTTTAGTTCACCAAGTATGAGTTCTTGGTAGTTAGTTATATAACTGTATATATCAAAATATTGGCAAATTTCTCCTAATCCTCTACAATAAACCCATTCACCGGTTTCAAGTGAGCTCTTAAAAGCAAGGTTTTGTTTGCAAAAGCAAGATTTTTCAGTGTCTAAAATGAAAACCCAAGAAATCCCATCAGATGAAAACCTGGTAAGGCTTTGGTAGCTAGTAGCAAAGCTATGTCTGTAACATGCTGCAGAACAAACTGATGGCTTTGCATTTGAAAGCAAAGTGGTCTGCAGGTCATCACAGAATTTAGAAATGCCAGTGTTCTTAATATAGCATTACAATTCAGAAGTCAGAGTAATTCACTAAAAATTCAACATTCATGAATGTTTTTCACCACTCTCCTGTATCATGTAAGATGGCCACAGCAAACACAGTTTTAGAAATGCATTGCCGTAATTCTGCATTAAAGAGAGAAAAAGTATTAGAAATTAGTATCCAAAGCATCTCCAATACCTCACTTGGAATTATCAAACATAGACTTTATTTTCACAGCCGTATATTATATAAAATGCCTGTGCCTCTCCCTTACAGTAAAGGTGATATTTATAACTGCACTAGAGAAACATTTTCCAGCCTCTGCATCCATCAGAAAGAAAGCAGTTACAAGGGAATGAAGTATTCCTGCCTCATGTCAAACCCTGAATTCAAACCAAGACCTTTATCTATATTTACCAGGACACATTCTTATCTACACAATATAAAATAAAGCAAATACATCTTACATGAAAGTATGATCTGAAATACAGATCCTATGGAAGATATTGTACTATAGCCCCATTAAGGGACCCACTGTGCCTCTGCATTAACATCATAGCAACTAGGACAGCTGATCCCAAAACAGCCACGACTGTGCACCTTCTCAGCATGGCCCTGTGGCTGGCTACTCCATGAGTTTTTATAAACTTTAGGTTTCCTTCAGTCCCAATGTTTTAAATAACAGAGAGCAAGCAGTATTATTTCTGCCATGAAAAATTGCTATTGTCAGCTACCAGCATGATGGCAACACAAATGCTCAAATAGAACAGTTCTTTTCCATTGTTTTACTTCCTCACACCTAATTGATTTATAAGCTGCTTTGCTTTTGAAAAGAAAGGCATGAGTCACAGAAGAAAAACAGTATGTTCTTGGGGTAACAATTATCAGCCTGGTTTGGCCACTGCTGCCATGACCTCTGTGAGTTTTTAGATGGCTTTTTTAGTACAAAACTACTATAAGTTTTGAGATGTAAGGAGGTGAAAGAAATAGACAGGTAAAAAAGATTAAATATCAGCATCAGCTTCATTTCGCTGAGAGCTCAAAAAAAAAGCAGCAACTGTGCCTGTATGAGAAGCTCAAAGGAAGACAATGCTACCAAAGAGGACCAAATACTGGCATGTATCACACCAGCCCTCTTCCTGTACCCCACTGAATACTGAATGGCAAATCAGCTACACTGACATGAGACCACTCAAAGTGCAGGTATACTCAACCCTCCTTCACAGAAACACTGAGCTGACTAAGAATATTTTCTTCTATAAAATCTGGACTAACAAACTGGGAGGACTTACAGCTGGCTAAATAAGGGATTTTGGTCCCCCTTCTCAGCAAGATCTTCAGGGGAAAAGAATATGTTACCCTTCAGACACATACAGAACTTTAGGCAACAACATTGCAGAAAATTACCCAGAGACCAGGCAGCAAGATGGCTGTGCAAGCACATCTGTGATTTGCAGCAATTTTATCATGACTTTGCCCAAAGTAAACCATGACTGATGTACCTGTCTGTCTATGAATCCCAAGACAAATACAGACAGCCCCCTCCTAACATGACACAAATGAGGAAGGGTGGGACTCCCTTTAATCAGTATTGTTCTGGATCTAAGATTGTATGTGCTGGTCACCCAAACAGCCAGTTTCCAGCAGCCCCAGGGTGCCTTTCACGTGAGAAAATCATATGCAAAAATCCAGAAGCAAGACTTTTCTGATAATATTTAAAAGAATGAATGAAAGGTGTCAGTTTTCAAATTGTCAGACCATTACCATGGGAACATCTTAGCTCACATGAATCAGTGGCTCACCTCAGCTGCAAAACAAACCCAGTGGTTTGTCTGAGATTTTCACTAGGGATTTGTACTGAGATTTGACACTAGGGAATATGCCAATCCTATCTGGAAGGAAATGGAAGAGATTTTTACCCAAGAAATGAGAAGGCTGAGGTACTCCAATTTTTTGCTTTGGTCTTCACTGGAAAATGCTTCAGTCAGACCCCATAACTTGCAGAAGACAAAGCAGGAATTTAGAGAATTCTCTCCACAGCAGGAGAAGATCAGGTTCAAAAATATGTAAGGAACCTGAAGATCCACAGGACCTGATGAGAGGCATTTGAAGGTCCTGAAAGACCAAGCAGAGGAAGTGGCTAAGTCACTACCATCATATTTGATAAGTCACACCAGTTTAGTGAAGTTCCCTTGGGAAAAGAGGAAAGAGCCCCCATTTTTAAAAAGGCAAATTAAAAGGGGCACCTCTCCTCTGAAGACAGGCTGAGATATTTAGGGTTGTTAAGCCTGTAGAAGAGGCTTTGTGAAGACTTTATAGCACCTTCCAATACCTAAAGAGGACTAAAGAGAGCTGAGAGGGACAGTAGTGACAAGGGAGAATAGCTTTAAAATGAAAGAAATTAGGTTTGGATTAGATATTAGAAAGAAATTCTTTACTGTCTAGAACAGGTTGCCCAGAAAACCTATGGATGCTCCATCTCTGGAAGAGTTCGATAGACTGGATGAGGCTTTGAGCAACCTGGTCTAGTGGAGGATGTCCCTGTCCACAGCTTGGAACCAGATCATCTTTAAGGTCCCTTCCAACCCAAACCACTCAGCAACTCCATGGTTTTCACAGAGCATTCCTCCTCTGCAGCAGCTTTGTCATTAGCAGCTGGATGCAATCACTGATTGGTGTCTAGATCAGGCTTCCTGCAGTAGTCAGTGGGGAAGATGAAAAAACTCAGATAACTGACCAAGAACATTACTCAGTTTGGAGGGTTCTTACATACACAGTCAGCCAGCAGAGGTTCTTAGCTCCAAGCCTCAGAAGTGTGGGCATATAATTTCATTTTGGGCTGCACATGTTTCTTCCAGAGTTTACTTTCCCACTGATGTTAATGTGATCTGGCTTTCTTTTATGTAATATTTTACTAAGTTTCTTTGAAAACTAGGCACTTTTACAATTAGCTTAGTTGGGCCAAATTCTAACAGGCAAAACTCCCACTGACTTTAAAACTGAGCAACAGGATTACTTTTCCAGATTACATCAAATTTAGTCATACAAATTTTTTTCCTTCATTCTTTTTTTCAAATCCTCAGCATGTGCACAGAACATGGGTGGATTCTCTCATCATTGTCAATGGGACAGAAATTTTTATAGAATTAGCATTCCAAGTAAAGTATTGTGGGAAAACTACACTAAGGCTGTACAGAAAAAAGAATCATTATTTACAGTGGGCACAGACTGTGGACCTTGCACACACCAAAGCAGGAAATTTCATCAGGAACACACACACACACACCTGCAACGAATCTGCTTCATATGTACAGTTAAAGAAAAAATTAACCCTCTCATATTCTGCTATGAACTGGAATTTAAAACATGAGAAAAATCATGCTTTTAACATCTTCTGGGTACTGTAAAGCAATGTCACACAGCCACTGCCTCACAGCAAATTAGGGACTCCTAGAGCTATGAAAACAGATTAAAGGAAATACAGGGATTGGAGGAAGAAGTTTGTTACGATCAGTTCTTTTTTTCAAATAGAAAGTCCAGATATGATGTATGTTACATGCACTACTTGGCTAGAACTCTCTTCCAAAACACAAATTGCTATTTCACCCTTGACCACTAAATCCACAGCTATTCCTTGGCTGGTAAACACAGAATGACTGACTGGGAGCTCTCAAAGCAGCAGATGTGCAAGCCTAGACTCTTGTGAGATGAGTGCTGCGCAGCAGTATTGGCTTGAAATAAGGAGGATGCCTCAACTCTAACAGATGACACCCTGTTTGTAGATGTAATGATCAATACTAACCTTTCAAATGAAGAGTGGATGCCTTTCCATTATATACTCACTCGCTCTTACAGGGTTTAGAATAGTGACTACTGGGCAGATTGTGTGGCCGGTATTATGCAACGGTGCAGACATAGCCACAGCCATCTCTCTGGCCTCAAAATTACCAAAATGCTGGTAACTAACTCAGAAATATCTGGAAAATGGTGATGCAGAGGAGAGAAGACTGGTGATCGGAGCAGGCTGAAACTTTAACAAGCCACTGAAAACCATCTTTAGTACATTTTGGTCCCACATTTCCATAGGGGATAGGCCCAAGAGTCACACACATATTTGTTTAGAGACTGTTTGTTCTAGTTAATTTGTTTCCAGGATTCAGTTAGAAGCATTTGAAAAACTGTTTCATGACCTAAGAATAGAAAGTAATCTAAGCAATTACAATAAGGAACATTTTTCCAGGTTCATGTAAGACAGCTCTGGGCATTTCCATCTTCATCTGGCCACTTGCTTCAGGAATTAGTCATAACAGGCCTCTCAGCTGTAGTCCCACACCAGGATTTACCACAGCACACTAAAAACATGTCTGGACTGTTAATAATGAATTTTAGCTTGCAGACAGTAGTTGATTTTACATAAGCAGCTGTAGTTGCCAAATACTAAGAAGATAATACAGAAATATAACACATAGTTACTATATGTAATGCAGCACTATTAACATATATGTTACTATAACTAGACATAACAGAAATATTACACATGAAAAATAAAAATCTTTCTGCAATTTCCAGCCTTCTTGCAAATGAAAAGTATATTTGCTTTTGTTAACACCCCATATAGCTTTCACCCACACTTTAGTCTCTGTGTACTCACTTGCCATGTACCATAACTTTGAGTCTTTTAAACAACCTTGTGGTATTTTCATCTTGAGAGCTCTCTTTTAATAACATAAAGGCCTCAGCAAAACTGTGACTAAGAAAACTCCTTCTCTTCTGCCAATGAGCACCTCAGGCTGTGTATTGAAGGTTTTGCCTTTCTTTAAGCTGTTTGTGGTTGGCCTTCCTATTCTGATGTCCAAGCTAGAACCACTGAAACCCACCACGTCCAAATAACTTAAAATATTTTAAAATTCCACTTTGGTCCCTCATCCTATTTAAGCTTTCAAATACCTTTGGACAATTTGGCCCAGATCATTTGTGTCCTAACTAACTGCAAATCCTCACAGAAATATGCAAAAATTAAAAGGGAAACTCTCTTCTAACAGTGCTTCTGTAAAGCTTTACCTGACAATTTACTGTTTATATGTGACCATTTTACACTTCCAGTAGGATCAATATCAGCTGTGGATGCTAAACTCTCATATAGGTTTGAGGTACCAGCTGCTGCACACAGAAGCCTTGTCTGTTCAAAATCAGTAAAAAGGCTGCTTTTTAAAGAACACAAGTTTGTTAAGAATGTCAGAGATGTCAGAAAATCTTACAGTTTAATTAAGTTACAACAAATTGGAGTCACTGCAAATTCTCTCAAATGTTTGCCCAAACGGTGAAGCACTACAGATAATTTCTATTTACAATCCCATAACCAAAGGACAGCCATTTACTCTGAAGAGCTAAAACTCCTCCACAAAATAAGGAATTTAGAAAATTAGCAGATTTCCATTAACTGCTATATTTCAATACCAGTTACAAAGATTTTTTTCTAAAATGAAAGGAAAACCACCATGCAGAAATTACTGCATGAAGAAACAGTTTCTTTTAAACAAAATTCACAGTTTTAACCCACTAATTTGATCCAGGCTGATTAATTGTTACTGCTGGAGGCTAGATATAAAATCAGCATAAACCAATACTATAATGTTTCAACATCTGAATTTTAAATGCCAGTGGCTAGATATACCAGTTTTTCATTAATTTGTCAGGTTACTCCAAAGTTAGAAGTGTTTCTGTCCCATCTCTGAGGGCTCCTCCAATGAGCTGGAATAAATTAGCCTCTATGTGTCCCTGCCCAAGGCAGAGGGGTTGGAACACAAGGATACTTACAGTCACTTCTAAACCAGGCCATCCTGTGATTCTATATGTTTCTTATAGAATGCATGACACCAAATAATGTGTATTCTCAAAACAGTAAAAATCTTAAAGGTAGATGCACATTTGCTGCTTCTTCAGTGCAATGAACCCCTATGGTAAATTTGTAATCAGCCTTCTAATGCTTGATTAATCCTTGATTCAGGAGATAAATTTCAAAACAAATTCCTCCTACTACTCTCTCCTAAAGTAGAACTTGAAATATTAAAAAAAGGCTTTTCTAAAAAAATGTGTATTATGTAAAAATGTAAAATATTTTTCTTCTGTAAGAGCCTTGAATTCTTCTGGCACTTCTTTTGAGCAAAAATGAGCAAAGCCTCTGACTGAGCAACTCTTCAGAAAAATTTTCTTGTACAAGGAATAAAAATGACATCAAATGGCGAGCACAACTGGAAAGGATAAAATCAAGGTGGATTCTTAGCTTTAATAAAAAATCAGGAAAACTCACACACTTCAATCGTCTCCAAACCTTGAAAAATTCTTGCACCAAAATATGTAAATTATTGAAGAAATATTAGCAGAAATCTTGCAAAAAGCTGTTTTTTCACGTGCATTAATAAAGGCATAGTCTAATATGTAGGTTTCTATAGGTACTTTTCATTGCTGCAAGTAATCCCAATAGTTGAGGTCACTTATCAATTCAAACAAGATATCAGCAAACAAGTCTCAGGATTATAAAACAATTGCAGCAAAGAAAAAATGGAGTCAAATTACCGTGTTTTCTTCAAAATAAATAAAATACCTTGTGATGTGAATTATAAAATTAAATTTGTTGCTCCATAATATACAGATATTTATCACATAAATTTAGTAGTATCAGCACTGCAAGGACTTTCTTTTCCTTCGCATACACACACTTCCCTGTCAGATTTGACTGCAATTTCCTCAATCTGGTTTAGAAGAGCTAACCCTCTCTTGCTCTTCCCCACAGCTGGAGAGAGCTGCATGAGTACATCTTTCACTCCAGTGCTATAGGATTTAAGAATTAATTTACCTTTAAACAGAGTGCAAGATTTTAAAGTCATCAAAGTGTGTGAATAAATGTGCTAAGAAGGAATAGCATCTAAATTGATAATATGCTGTCAGAATTATGAAACATTATCAGCAGGTGAGGGATTTCAACACAGGTGCTGGTGCTAAGGGAGTCATGGGGAACTGCTTCAACGCAGCAGTGCAGTCCAACATTTCATTATGTGTCGAGTTTGTTGGTGATCAGCTAGTTAAAGTCTTGTATCACATGACATGGCACTAAACAGGACACAAGACCAATGACCCTACAAGATCACACCTGGGACTCAATGACACTGTAAGAGGCATGGTGACAGCTGGCTTGGGGTGCTCTGTCTCCATGGCAGCCTCCAGAAACAGCACCGGCACAGTTTCAAATGGAGGAAGATGTTCTGCTTCACGCTGGCTCATACCACACCAGCTCTAGTTCACTTGAGTCTCGTTTTCTGAAGTGCTGAACACCTGCAGTTTCCTCTGATTTCAGCTGGTGTAGAGGGTACTCAGAGCTTCCGAAAACCAGTCATTATGCATGAGCAGACATGGTCTTAAGAATAATACACTCCACAAAGCCAAAAATGCCACCAATTTCACAAACACTTGAGTTTTCTCCAGATCAGAATTTGAAGTGTGCAGCTTTATAGAGAGATGTTTAAATATCTGCAGTAACTATGGAATAGGAAAAGAGATTAGAGAACAATAATGCCACCCTCGCTACTGTCAGTCTTGCAGTATTTCAGATATACCAACAGAATGAGTGGTGCTCACTCTCTCCATGCTAGCTGACAGGCAAAGAAACATATGCCAGCAGGTTCATTAGGACAAATAATTTTAAATTTGGATAGGGCAATTTCACATGAGGTGAATTTCTGGAACACTATCTAACTGAAAAAAGGGAAATCAGAGGAGGGAACTGCATTACTGTCAAGAGAGAGAACAGCAGGATTCTAAAAGCATTATTGCTTTAGTGGTTTCACAGAAAAGAAATTACTTAGGGAATATTGGCTTAAAAGGAACAGAAATATAGATTCAATTTAAACATGGCTGTCTGAAGTAACATAGCAGCTAGCATTAAATAGCCCATTGGTTAGTTTTCATTTAAGTGGATTATCTTGCATGCTGTTTGAGTTAAGATCTGAGTGTCTCCACACGGCCTTACTGCAGGGCTTAAGAGCTACAGCTTACCCTCTGCAACTAGCAAGAAAATACAGAAGGTTTTCTATTTTCTGGAGCAGAAATATTTTATAATCATTAGGGGAGAACTATTAAAACCAAAGATAACTCTTACATGATAAATTCTGTCAGGTTGCACCACTTTTTTGAGTCCACTTTCTTCATCATCTCTTCAAAGAATTTCCCACAGGCAGGCAACTTTTCCAACATGAGAGATTCATTGCAGAGCTCAGTCTGCTGACGTGCACCTAGGAAACATCAGGAACACTTTAATCACAAACACTGGAATAGATGCACAAACACATCACTCAAATTTGTTCACTAAGTCCAACTTGCCATTTTCATTCTCATAAGATTAGCATTTAATTTTCTAAGCAATTTTAGAGAATAGACAAAATAGGTAAACATAACTTGGTATGAAACATAACTTGGTTGAAAACATAACTTGGTATAAAAAACTAAAGGTTAACATAGTGCCTTTTAAACCTATCTAATCACTTTTCTAATCTTACTTAGCTACTACTCATACTAACTCATTACCACCAATTGCATTTTTAGTTAAAAGCTAACTGGATCTCCCAATGCTCCATCTCAGTGTAGAAAGCGCTTTTCAAGCTTACACAGATGCATTACATTCTACTAACTATATATTACTGTGAAATTGCTTTAACATTGGAAGTATTTGTATGTCTTATCAACTAGAGGGTGTGAATTTCCACAGTCACAGCTTTTTCTTTAGTAAAGCTGCTAAAGGAATTCTAGGGAACAAGTCCTAAGAGTGGCTGAGGGAGCTGGAGTTGTTTAGGGTGAAGAAAAGGAGGCTCAGGGGAGACCTTATTGCTCTCTGCAACTTCCTGAAAGGAGGGTGCAGCCAGGTGGGGTTTGGTCTCTTCTCCTACGTAACAAGCAACAGGACAGCACAAAGTTGTGCCAGGGGAGGTTTAGACTGGATATTAGAAAAATTTCTTCACCAAAAGAACAAGCTATCCAGGGAGGTGGTTCAGCCACCACCCCGGAAGAATTTAAAAGGTGTGTAGATGTGGAACTTAGGGACAAATTTCAGTGGTGGACTTGGCAGTGTTGGAGTAAAACAGCTGGACGCAGTGATCATAGAGGTCTTTTCCAACAGAAACAATTATATAATTCCATGAATTATCTACAGTTATCAAATAAAACTGAAATTACAGCATATAGCTACTTGCAAAGAAAGAGTTAACCTTGACTTGAGCAAGCCTGTATCTTTTTCAACCTGTAATGGCAACTCCAGTGTATTTAATCAGTCAAATGTTTTCCTCATCCAGCACATGCCTGTGTTGGAGTACAAAGAAAATATTTTAATATTTCGTATATAATTGAAATTCTGAAAAAATTAGCTTCAGACTAATGTGTTTGATTTTGATAACCCTGAAACATTATTTTGCATCAAGCCATTAAATGTCTTGCTTTACCTCTATAGATGCCACTATTTTGACCATTCTACTGTATAAAAAAATGCATTAACATTGAAAAATACCTGCAAATACATGTCTATAAACATCTTTAATACAAATACCTAAATTAAATTAGTCAGAGAAAAAAAACCTGTGTAATTTTTTCCCTCAGCAGCTCAAACACAAGAAATTCATTTAATTGAACAAAACTGCAACCCTAAACTGTTTATATCTTAACTGTGTATAACCCTAAACTGTGTAAACCCTAACTGGTATATCAGGAAATCCCCCTGAGAACACTCGAGGAGCAGTTGTTTTTTAAGAATAAAGCCAGGGAGAAATGACCATTTACTCCTAAAAGAGTTTTTCACTAAGAACATATTTACACCAGCGAGAGGAGGCATTTCTTTTGCTTCTACTAGTTACTTTGAAAGCAGGATCCTATCACTGCTGAAAAGAGCTGGTGGTTCTAATTTTGAGTGGTAACAGCCAAACACATTGCCTGAGGCCAACTGAGTTCAAAATCATGCAGGACTTTGCTCGGTAAGAGAAGTCCTCATGGCCTCATTCCTTACTATCTAGTAAAGAAAACCCCAAACTCTAAGGTAAGATGACTGGTCTCAGGCTTCACATCATAATCCATCCATCACTCAGAAGTTGAGTACCTCCATTTGAAATGGGGCATGTGATTGTAGAACAGCCTTGAGTGAACATCATTTTATGAAGGAAGGAGCTGGCTTCTTTGGAGCCTGGGCAGGAGCACCTTGCAATTTAACTCCAGCTATCACTCTCTCTGTGATGCTGTGTGACAAATGACAAACATCTCATCTGGCCAAATAAACACTTTGCTTTCACACATTGGCCAAGAGCAGCAGGCCCATAACAGGACAGCCCATGCTGCACCTGAAACCTGAAATAAGTCTACGATTCCTACAGAACACAAACCCCTCCAGGTGTATGGCTCACTCACTGGGACCTAATCCTTGATCCTTCTTCATGTCTGTCAGTGCTCTTAAAGCTGTCATGAAGCCTTCATCCATGTCAGCAAAAAGTCAGAACTACAGTTAATCACCAGTGATAGAAATGGCAAAAATTACCACACAGGGGCAGCACAATTTTATCCATGGTAAGTTAGCATGATAACATGGATCCTTCCTACTTAAGTGTTCCTGTCAATTCATCTTGCAGCTGCAGCAGTTAACAGCTACACTTTCCTCAGCTCAACCTGCAGATGAATGCTAAAACCTTCAGAATTCAAAACCACAAATCAAAACGACATAGCTCACAACTTAAATCCTGCACTGATGCTTTGACCAAAGTTACACAAAGCTGCTTTTTCTGGCAGGGTATTCTAAATAGCCAGCTATCATTCGATTTATAACCAAATCCAACAATGTACATGTTTTTCTTCCACTATGTCACATGTGCTGACAATTTACTCCAGCCCCTTTCCAGCAGGGTGTTTGAATGGATTTTCCATGCCCTTGGTATTTTTGATTGTCAGTATTTAAAATAGCAATATTTTTTTCAGCATCATAGAAAAAAAAAAAAACAACTCTATCAGAGTAATTTCAGCAATCCAATGACACAAGAGTTTCTAAATCCCTGACCAAAACAGTTCATAATAATGGAGAATTCTGCAGTTTCACCATTACTATTGAGAACAACCTTTACAAAACACTACAACACTCTCTTTGCATACAACCAATGGACAAGACCAGTTGTAAAAAATGCATGACAATTGATTAATTGAGATGAGATAGGATGGAAAGGTTCCTCAAAAGTCAACCATTAGCAAAACAGAAACAGAAGTTTGAATTTTTGAAGTAAAACTCACCTGCAAATCCAAGCGTCATTAGACCATTAACTAGGAAGAAAGAAAAAAAAAAAATTCGTTAGACACTTACCACACTCTTACATAAAAAGATTAGTGCAATTACAAGCCAAGTAGAGGATAACTATGTCTCAACAGAATATTCAAAATGCTTATTCAAACACTAGTTTCAGTTTTCTTAAAGATTGTGTCTCAATGAAATAATGAGCATCTAGAGAACATTATGTTTTTTAATTCCTTTTTATCTATCCTTTAAATGGCTGAGTCAGACCTCTTAAGGGTCTGCATATACCACTCCTTCCTCTAGTTTCTAATATTAAGGATTAGGGACAGGGCTTCAAGCTTCTTAAGGATGAAAAAGAAGATAACACATACACTCAAAACATGTGTACTGCACATTCTAACATGTGGAGAAAAAAAATCCTTTCATTGTTAAGCAAATAGAACTCTAAGTAAGTGTACCCTCTGTTAAAAGCATATTACTGTGTTTAAATCTCCAGCTTTTGCACAGTGAAGTCACACATTTTGAAAGACACTACAATCAAAACCTGTAAGCTTCTTATGCAGAAGTTACACTAACACAGGTATGTTGGAAGAGCATCAAATGGAAACAGACTAGATGAAGAGAAGAAGCCTTCTGATTAGTGATTTGCCGTATATCCAGATGAATTAAATTAAAATTAAATTAAGTTTGCACAGCTCCAGCCACACCCAGAATATTGTAATAGCTAAGAGGGACATGGCTTCAATTATTTTTATGTAAAAATAAAAATTGCTGACAAATCTTTATAGCATTAACCTCACATCAGAAATTAAATGAATGATTTCACACAGATGGGTGCCTCCCTATTTGTAGACTACATGGCACTCCAGTAAAATGGACCAAGATACCCATAGCAGGGTATCAGTACCAATCATTAATCTAGGCCATGGTCACTGGGATGTGCCAAGCTATCAAGAGAGTTAACTGAAAACTATTGTGTACATGCATGCAAGAAGAACTTAGATACTTCTAAGGAACATATTTTTCTTCCAGAAAAGCATTAATCTCTGTCTTAGCTACTAACAAGCCAGAATGTACTGTGAAAAGCAGGAATCCACACATTGGAAAATTGTCATGCATCAAACACACAGAGATGAAACTCCATAATACACTCTGATGACTGTATCTCTTTCACAAATAGACCACTTTTCTCTCCAGGCTATTAGCAGATAGGCTAATAAATACAATTGATTCCCTGGGTAGATCTTCTGGAATCCTGATTTAAAAATGTGCTTTATTGACTGCAAAAGACTGAAGATCACACTAAAAGCACATGTTTTATGATAAACCCAAACCCACCCATTTTGGGTAAGCAGTGTAGGGCACACATAGATACCACCCCAGGTACTTCCTTGAAAAGTCAGACTGCACCTCCAATTTTTATTCTATCAGTTCCTATCACTGTGCTCTATATCTTTCATAGTTATGGCTGCAGTAATCCCCACAAGACCACAGCAAGGCAAATAAAGAGAAGGTTTACAGCTAGAAATAACTAGCCTGCCCCAAGCGTCAGTGAGGAAAGCAGTGAAAAACCAAATACTGAATAAAGGCTTACAGGCTAGTGCTCACAAATCCTCCTGCCTGCAAGAAAATGTGCTTTTTGCAATTTTTGATCAGCTCATAACAAAGTAACACAGGATGTTTTCCACCTATTCTCAATCAAAAGAGTCCGGATATCTTCAAAGAAGGGTAAAAAAGCCATTCAGATTACCACCCCTCTATTTTCTTTGCTCTGAGATACTCAACTCATAACAAAGATTTCATCATGATACTACAGCATGCTGGTCACGATAGTCTACACAAAAACTTTCCAGTAGCACTTTTAAGACGGGGCAAGCTCAGCTTTTTCCTTGAAAGGCTGATGCCATGACATCTCTCATTAGAAGATTCATAGAAGAAGCAAAATGGGTCTGTGTCAAAAGGTGTTACCAAGACCCCAAAATAAAACAGCTGGCATATACTCCCACCTAAACTAACATTTAGGGAGAAAAAAAGGAGGTTCAGTTTAACTGTACTAGCTGTCTGAACTAGCTGCTCACTTTTTTTTCTCCATTCACGGTAGCAGAATGTTTGAGCCTCATCTAAATCAGATGGGAACAACCAGGTTAGAGCCAGAGCAAGAGGTGAGGCAAAGTATCATCAAATGAAGGATGAGGAAAAATAGTTTTGAAGAGCTTTTGGAAAGAAAAATAGAAGACAAACAAGGCAGAGGAGAGGAGAGTAATGGAAAATAAGAAAACTGAGGGGGAAAACCAAATTTTTTTATTCACAGCCTTCTTCCAGATCTTGTATATGAAAAATCTCATCCTAGAACTTCACTAGAACCTGGTATTATCTATTCTCTACCATCCTTTTGCAAAAAGACATCATTCTGACACTAAAAAGCAAGTTCAAAATAAAATTCACAGCCAGATGTAACTTCACAACTGGGATACATGACAGGGTAAGTGTCCTGCAATTTTGTCAAGTATATAAGCTTTCTCTCTGAAATGGAAACATATTTCTCAATGTTTATTTTTTCCTCTATGCTGTTGTTATTCATTGATATTTTTCCCAGAGGCTTAAAAGAAGAACTGAATGTCTGTCCTGAAACTACTTCAATAAATCTGAAGCAGCGTATGAATTGCTATGTGCTCTCCCTACTCCACCTTTCTCCAAACATGTTTCAAGAACAATTATGAAAATCTTGTGTAAATATATGAGTGAAATGTTACAATTTTCCCTTGTCTGAATGTTTCTTCAAGATGCTATTACTGATGGTACAGCAAGATATTTTGAGTGGTTCCCATACTTTCTCAGAATAATTCTTATTTTAACAGATAAAACTGCTGTATGCACCTTTTAGTCAGCAATTGCAGCAGTGTAATACTGTGCATATTCTTCAAAATTTGTGATGCTTATTCAAAACCTCATGTTTATCAATCATAATTTTCTTAAGCAAAAAGAACATACAAGGACCTTGAGTTAAACCTCATGTCAAGAGCCTACCTCTGTATTTCTTTTTAAAAGCAATCCTGCCAATCACCATCATCTAATCTTTATCTACATCAGGATAGATCTCCATTGGAAGTTATGCACTAACCAAACAGCTGCCTCTCTGCAGAACTTTAAGTTTTACTGACAGCAGTACATAACTGGGTAAGAACTGTCCTGACATACAGTTCACAAAAGCAAGTAAAACCAGACTTTGAAATGGGAACTGCTGCTATGCAATCATGTACATATGATTTGTTGGAAACATAGGTGAAAGATTAATACTCTATTATTAATATAATCTATAGATATCTGTATAATTTTGTCATACTGACCAAATGTCAATATTCACATTTTCTTATAAAACTGATTTTAAATACTGAATAAGCCAATCTGACAGCAGTTTAGTGTTTCTCCAGGTATTTACATGTTGAATAAAGCGACAGGTACTACTGAAGATCATGTTAAAAATTCAACATTCTTTTATGCAAACTCCAAGTCATACCATTACAGGTGCTCTAGCAGGAATGCACAGACACTTCAGGGTACCCAATACAAAAGAAATTCCCAGTGGAAATTACTTCTCCTATGCTCTCACCCAATGCTAAGAGGCATCCTACTACATCAAAAAAACACTGGTTACAATTGGCTTAGAGTTTTTCTATTACCTGTTTCCTGGGCATTCATAATTTTAAGAGAATCATTTCACTAGGGTCTGTCTAAATACAGAAGGACAAGATAAGCTAACACAAGAGTCACATGGTTGCCTTCCAAAGCCTTTTCTAAAACTCCTCTATTTGGGTCAGCTCAAATATACATGTTCAAAACACAACACACTCTGAATAGGCTAAGAAATCCTACACCTTGATGGGAAAGCCCAGAGGCCACTATAAAAGTGGAAGGAAAGCAAAAATAATGCTATTGGTACAAAAAACGAAACCACCTGTCACTCTTTAAATAACTCTCTGCACAATATACATGGCTCAGAAGGTCATCTTTTGTTCCCAGCTACCAACTGTCCTTTTGACACTTCTTAAGAGGAGTGGGATGGGGAGAGGGGGACGGAGACCGGACACAAGAACAACACCACATGGTATGAGAGCAACCAAGGAAATGAGGCAACTGAAGTTCACAGTGTCAGGCAATGACAGGAACTCAACACAAAGGAAGGATGCCAGGAATAAACAGAAGCTTGCCACAAATATAGTGCTTGAAAGAAGTGTTACACTTGCATTCAAAATTGGCCCAGAAAAAACTGTGTCTCAGCACATGGAGTGGCAGGAGGAAGGTAAACCTGATGGTAGGGTGCGCTGATCGGTCTCTGAGTTCAAGAAATTTTCCTGAGAGCTAGCACAACATGCAACTCAGCTTTGCATTATCTCCTGCTGTGACGCTGAATCCTTTTTAATGCTCTTTTTAACCCCCTTGTGTCAATGCGATGGAAGATGCTTATGTAGCCATAGAAATATAATATTCAAAACTAAAATGCTTACTTTATCACAGTTTGAGGCACTACATGATTGTTTTTTAATTGTGAAAGTAATTTCAGGCTGCTAACTATTTTGGACATTAGGGTCTTCTTCCCGCAGAGCAAGAAAAGCATGAAAGGAAGTAAATTAAGCCTTTTCATTTCATCAGCAGAAATCAACAGGGAATGCATCTGAGGACATCAGCTGTTCCAACCCATGTTGGTACAGAGCTCCCCAGCTTTCCAGTGACTGTTGGAAATGTGGAAATGAAAGGAAATGTGACCATTATTCTGAAATCATGCTTCAACTGAGACTCTTTCAGAGTAGCAATGCAAATTACTGTTCTTTACATTGTTTTTTTCAAGTTCTTAAATCACTGCTGGCAGCATATTAATAATGAGCCACAATTTCTGAACAGTCTGTCCACTTCCAGAAGTGCTGGATGGGTTTTCTACTACTTTGAAACTGGTGTGCTCTATTCAAATAAATATATAACCAGACTTTTTAATAAAATATTTCTTTCTCTATTAATAATTAATCATTTATCAAATCAATAATTAAATTAAACATACCAGTTCAACAACTAACTTATGAAGGGATTTCTTAGCTGTACACTAAGATCTCTATTGTGCTGGAAGTTGCATGGCTCAGTCAAAAAATTAACAATGTTTTCTTCAAGCCTTTTCTGTCCCATTACATTTTTGATGAAGCAGCATGTGATGGAAATGTAAAATACTTTTTTTTTATAACCACTAACTTTTAGACAGTGAATAAACTAAATATTCCAAGAGCAGAATCAATAGCTTGAAATAAACTTTATTTCACACTTTTACCAAAGTGGCATACACAAATGTGATCCTGGACTAGAGATCCATCCTTTCAGAAAGCAAAACTAAGGAAGAGCAAGAGGAATAGATTTGTTTCTAGACTAGAAAGAAATCTGTGGCATTAGAAACGGTTTCAAGATGATATTTAGCAAAAAGCACAGCATCTCCAGCCAGTCCAGGGGGTGCTTGTCCCACTCTACTCTGTGCTGCTGTGGCCTCACCTCAAGTCCTGTTTGCAGCTTTGGGCACCTCAACACAAAAAATACATTAAGCTATTAGAAAGTATCGAAAGGAGGGCTGCAGAGATCACAGAATCAGTTAGATTGGAAAAGACCTCCGAGATTATCGAGTCCAACCTTTGACCTTGATAACTAGACCAGAGCACTAAGTGCCACATCCAGTCTTTTCCTAAACTCCTCCAGGGACAGTGACTCCGCCATCTCCCCGAGCAGCCCATTCCAACATGAAATCACCCTTTATGTGAAGAAATTCTTCCTAAAGTCCAACCTAAACCTCCCAGGCACAGCTGAAGACTGTGTCTTCTTGTCCTGTCACTGGTTTCCTGGGAGAAGAGACCAATCCCCACCTGGCTACACCCACCTTTCAGGCAATTGTAGACAGTGATGAGGTCTCCTTTTTGAGCCTCCTTTTTGCCAGGCTGAACATCCCCAGCTCCTTCAGCCACTCCTCACATGACTTACCCTCTAGACCCTTCATCAGCTCCACTGCCCTATTCTGGACTCGTTCTAGCACTTCAATGTCCTGCTTGAAGTGAGAGCCCCAAAACTGCACACAGCACTCAAGATGTGGCCTCACCAGGGCTGAATAGAGGGGGAGAATCACTTCCCTACTCTAGCTGGCCACACTGTTTCTGATACACACCAGGATGCCACTGGCTTTCTTGGCCATCCTGGCTCATGTTCAGCTGCTGACCAGCACCCCCAGATCCTTTTCCACTGGGCAGTTTTCCAACCACTCTGTCCTCACCCTGCAGCACTGCATGAGATTGTTGTGGCCAAAGTGTAGGACATGGCATTTGGCCTTGTTGAACCTCAGACCTATTGATCCAGCCTGTCCAGATCCCTCTGCAGAGCTCTTCCATCCTCCAGCAAATCGTCATTTGCATCCAACTCTGTGACACCCACAAATTCACTAAGTGTGGACTTAATCCCCTCATCCAGGTCATCAAAGATATTAAACTGGGCCCAACACTGATCCTGGGAATCCCACTAGAACCAGAGACCAACTGGCTGCAATACCATTCACCACCAAAGTGAACATGAAGTGTGCACCTGTCCAAGCTGTGGGCTCCCAGCTTCTCCAGGAGCATGCAAGGTGTCAAATGGTTTGCTGAAGTCCAGATGGTGAAGGGGGACGCCACACAAGGAGCTGCTGAGGTCACTTGGCTTGTTCACCCTGGAGAAGAGTGAGGAGAGACCTCATGTTCTCCACAATTTCCTCATGAGTGGAAGCAGAAGACCTGCTCAGCGACAAGACCTGAGGGAATGGCCTGAAGCTGTGCTGGGGATGGTTTAGGTTGGTTATTAGGATAAGGTTCTTTACCTAGTGAATGGCTGGGCACTGAAACAGGCTCCCTCAGGAAGTGGTCACAGCACCAAGCCTAAGAGTTCAAGAAGCATTTGGACAATACCCTTAAGCACATGGTGTGATTTTTGGGGCTGTCCTGGAGCTGGACTTCAACGATCCTTGTGGATCCCTCCCAACTTGGGTTATTCTATGATTTTATGATAAAATATGTCAGGAAGAGAGTTCCAGAAGATTACACACATCAGGAGGTGCCTCTGGTCAGCAGATACAAGTACAACATTCCTAAAAAAACCCAAATTCACTGAATTAACACCCGTGTGTGCTACCTAGGATGTAAGACAAAGACTGTTATTCAGCACATATCTATGGGCCTGTCAAAGGCTTTGTGCTCCTTGTTTTCATCAAACTTCTGTCTGTAAAACCTGGGTCTTCTGAGTGTCGGCGTACAGGAGTTGCCACATAAGTGTGTAACATCTAGAGCAACCAAACTATAGCCCTTCATGATTTATGACTACAGATAAATACATTGCTTGCAAATGGAATTGATAAATCAATCTTTCACTCCCTAAACATCTCTACTTCAGGTTCACTACAGCCTTGTGAGGTATTGCTACTGAGGTCTCCATTTTAGCTGAACTATGGAAATAATGACAGAACTAGAAAGAAGTCTGTCCAAGGTCACAAGCAGAAACCAGAAGTCTTAACTACAGTGCAAGCCAGCAGCAGTCTGGTGCCAGTACCTATTTCACAACTATCTCCTCTCAGAAAATGTTACCAAAGCAACTGAAGAACATGATCTCTCTGCGCAAAATATAATTGTGAAATATGTCAGCTGTGCAATTTATGGGAAAGGTATGTCAACTAATGAGCATAATTCTGATTCACTGCCCTCAACAGTGAGATAGCTTGAGAGTCACACACATCCCAGACCACATGAGAACTATGACAGCCCCTGAAGCTGGCCATCTGCATCCAGGACCCCAGCCCAACACTGTATCTATCACCTGGAAGCTCTAATGGCTGCTCATTATTACAATCCAGATGGCTGTCACTAGTCAAAAAGGCAGGAAAACACAAAAGAAAATGTGACGTGATATAAGGTTTCCCTATAATAAGGAAAAAAACACAATACAGACTTTATTCCATACCTAACCACCTGTGAAAGAGTGTGAAACACCAGTCCCTCAAGGCCAATAGAGGCTGCAGTTTGCTTCTGTGAGGTAGCCTGAAGAGTCAAGCAATCTTTTTCTTTTTTAAAATAACTTTGGGAAGGGGAAATGACCCATGAAGATTTCACAGACAAGGGTCACTGCACACTCCCTCCTGAGGAAGTGTTTAAAACCATGGGATACTTGAAGACATTTAAAGTTCCTTCTTCCCTTGACAGGCAGAACGTTTAAATCAAGATATTACCATCATGGAAGGCCTGGGAAAATGTTTTTCCTTTTCAGACTAGATGACAAAAATTCTCCCCCAGCACATTCACCTTCTCTTGATGTTGCATGCAATCCTCTCACATATTCCTAATGCTGTTACATACCATGCTGAGACATTACATCAACATGATTCCAGTGAAGTCATGTTTTCTTTCAATTTTTTGCCTACTATGAAATATTAAGTTGGCCTGACCATCCAAACGTGGGTTGTTTCTCTTCAGCAGTCTAGCTTGACTGCCAGAGCTCTGGATAGTCATTTACATGACCACAGAATATTTTAAATGATATGTTGCCATGAAGGACTCACAAGAACAATGGGTGGCAGGTCCTGCCAGGAGCCTGCAAACTTCCCACAAGGTCACAGTCTCCTTTGGGCATCCAAATGTTTGGGAATGGGGCCCTTCAGGGTCTGCAGGTGGAACTTTGCTACCACATGGTTCTCTATGGGCTGCAGGGGCACAGCTGCCTCACCCTGGTCTTCAGCACAGGCTGCAGGGGAATTTCAGCTCTGGCTCCTGCAACACCTCCTCCTCCTTTTGTACTCACCAGAGTTGCTTCGCTCTCATATTCTCATTCCACACTTGAGCTGCTGTTGTGCAGCAGGCTTTTTCCCCATATTTAATCCCAGAAGAGTTCCCACTGCCACTGACGGGGACTGATGGCCTTGGCCAACAGCAGATTCAACAATATTAGTTATTCTCTATTCATCTATAGGATCAGGGCTTGTTTAGCTCCTACAGTATCAGTGGGCCTGAAAAACAGTTTACCTATCTGCCTGCTTTCACAGTCTCAGAGATGTTCTAAGGCTGATATTTTCTGTGGCTTTGCTCCCATATTGCAGGCAAATTTTTTCACCTAAAGCCTGAGCGAAATCCTCCTAAAAATTTTGGAGTCATGCAAGAAGTAAGCAGAAAGGAGAGTAGATAAGAATGAATACTCCCTTCCTCTGGTTTTGCAAACGTGTCAACAATAGCTTTACTCATGAAGCTAAAAAAAAGCTTAATTTATTTATACAGCTGTGGAGTGGTACACTCTGACACAAGAAGGAATCCCTCACATTTTCCAGATCTTTTGTAGAACAAGGTAAAGAAGGTCTTACAATAATTTCTGGACCAAGCATAGAACATCTGCTCAAAGACAGATATTGTTCCTAAAGATTTCCAGTGTACATTTCAAGACAGCAAGAATCCCCCATTTCCAACAAGAGGTGTTTATTTTACATTGTTCCTATCAGTACCTTTTATTTATTGGACAAGTTTTTGTTTTCTAAACTACTGCATGATAAAGTATGAAGTAGCTCGGAGAAAAAGAAAACCTAAATGTTGCACAGGCATATTTGGCATGGAACAGCACGAGCTGTATAGCATCAAGCACCCTAGTGGTGTTGCAGTGCACATTTCACCTGCTCTGTACTGCTGCATCAGAAAGGTAAGACAAAGAGGAGTTAGAACCTACTTTAACTAAAACTCAATGAATATAGAAAGTCTAAAATGTCACATTACTTCACAGAAAGAGATTCTTTTCCCCATTTTCAAAAATATTTAAATCCAAGAAAAGAGCACTAACATTTCTTTCCAAAAATTTTAAAATACAGAAAGAAAGCAAGTATTTTGAGGAGCTTAATTTTCTTTTGACCTTTACTTTGCAATGCTCTAACTTTTTGCTGTTTCTGGTTTACACTGGAGCCAGTTAAATAGAAACTGGACCAATGGCTGTTCCAGCAATATTATTTCTATTTCACTGCGCATCACTGAGTGTTTCATGGGAAAAAATTCCCACCCCAAACATAATATCCAAGTATGCTCAGCAGCCACATTTATTAATGGCAAAGGTTACCATTCCTGAATGCAAATCAGTGTAGGTCCACTGGTCAAAAAATAAGAGATTTACATTATTTTTTTAACACGATACAGTCAGTTCTGACTTTGTGTCAGCTTGAAATACAGACACAGCTTATAAAAAAACTAAATATTGATCTGCTTTCTAAAAATAAAACAGGTGCAGAGGAGATTTCACACATACTGAATGACAATTGATGACTCTGGAAATAAAGGCTTTGAGCATCTCTTCACTGAAAGCCAAAACAAATTTGTTTTTCCTATTTCTCTTGAAAACATAAGCTTAATGCTTTATCATTGTAAGTTTACAATACACATTGCTAAAGAAACCTCTTCTAATATTAAATAGGACAAGTTATGCTCTTGGTACATTGAGATCCTTGAGGAGTAAAGCTGGAACAGCTCATGAACTCAAGAGTTGTGGAAAGACAGCATTACACCTGCAGCCACTTGTCAAAAACAAGCTTGAAGAGAAAATCTCCTCCACATCCCCCTGTGGCTACCAGACAGCAAAACCCTGACATGAAGGCTGAGATCCCCTTCAAGCAAAGGGCCCCCTCCACTCCAAAACTACAGAATACGTGTCTGGGTATCCCAGAGACGGCCACAGCTCCTCAGACAATTCCAACTGCAAGCACCCACATGGCCTTCATGCCATCACATCAGGAGAACAGCCCTGAGGACACTCCTCCGTCACAGAGTGTGAGCAAGAGAGATCACAGGTCAAAGCTTAAGTCCCAGTGCTGAAGTCTCAGAAGAAACCTGAGCTTTGTGTCCTATTGATGACCACTTGAATGACTTCTATAAGGTTCCATTTCCTGTTCCAGTATCTCCTCATCTCTTCACAACATTTTATAGCTGTGAAATCTCTTCCCCTTCCTGCTAAAGGCAGGAGGACCACTCAGAAAAAAGGCTGCACACCCTGTCAAATCTCAAATTATGTCTTTTGAGACAACAACAGCAACAAGAATGCAGTAATATTTTATAACAATTAGAGTCTAACATGAATCTCTCTGGACACAAAAGGATGAGAAAGGAATCTCTCACTTGTGACATTTGGAAACAAAATGATTTCACATAATAAGCGACAGTCATTACAGGCCAAAGTTAATCACACTACTTATTCTGAGACTGCCCACAGATAATGCTCTGCAAAATAAAGGCAAATTAGACACATTTATTAGAGTGTGAAAATCTTAAGACAGATGCTTTATTGTAGGGCCCAGTGCTTCTGCAGCCCTTTGCTCACCTAGCTTAATGTGGTTAGATGTGAACAAGACATGCTTTCACGAGCTGGGTGCTCTGCTGTGGTCTCAGCAGCGCCTACCACATCTTCCTCTTCAGATGAGAGTCCCCCTGGCTCAGAGCATGGGGGAGCAAGTGACACCTCATCTGCAGAAGGCCATCGGTCTGTCTCCATACAGGCCAAATTCTGTATTCCTGAAGACAAACTGAGGCCAAGGGCTGCAATGCAGGCATGCCCCTTGTCCAAGGCAGTATGGTAGATCATGTTAAGCTGCTCTGAAGGCAACAAGGGGTCATCCTCTCTGCCCTTTGGGCCATTTCTAACAGTGCCACTGCATTTTCTTTCGAGGTTTTTAGCAAGGAAAAGAGCTGTTTCCTCTTTTCAGACTAGTTTCAAGGAAGCTAACGTATGAAGGGAGATTAAGCCTAAATACCTCTGAAAAGGCACCTTTCTTCTATTCCACTTTGCTACTCCTTTCCTTCCTCATACTTGCACATTTCCACAGAAGACCTAAAAGTCCTTCAAGCAGCTTTCAGGTTGCTCTACAAATATATTCATATTAAAATAATGTCCGATTTTTTCCATTTGTATTTTACAGTTTATCTCAATGCAAGCCTGGGTCTGAAGAGCTTCTTATTTTAGAAAAGACAGGCTGTTTCTATAATACACAAAACAATACACTTCTAAAATTCTGTTTTGAAACAAAATGGTTCATGTGACAGCTTTCACTATACTAAGAGGGTGTGAATTAAAACAGGCCTCATTATGCTTGTGAAAATTAATTTCTCTGAGCCCCAAATGAAAGCACAGTTTGCTTTCTTCATGTGTCTCTCAAATATTAATTTCAATAGCCAAGACACAGATGGTAGCAAATGGTGTTTTGTAAAGGACCACTCATTGCATTTTTTCCTTGGTAAACTACAAATTTATTCATTTGTCTGCAGTTCAAGTCGTGAATCATCTCAGTTACCAGCAGATAGCTGGGGGAAACTGAAACACAAACAGTATAAAAACTACTGGTGCACATGTTTAAACACAACTGAACTGACAAAACGTCCCATGGCTTCCCTTGAGCTCAGATCAAAACCCTTTCCTTCAAATCATGCAGTTTGTGTTTATCTGCACCTATAGCAGCACCTATCTCAGACAGTGTAGAATTCATTCTCCACTTTACAGTCTCTTGTGATTTGCCTCATAGGCAAAACAAACCAACAGGCAAAGCCCTGAGACACCAAAAGTATTTAAAACCTTAACAAATATGTAGATAGCAAGATCTTAGCAATTTAGGAGCAAGACCAGTATTAGATCTCATTGCTGCAAATCAGGGTTTAAAAGCTTGGTTTCTCCTCCATACTTTCAGCCTGGAGTTGCCTCAAAAATGGAGCACCACTCCTCCTGAGGGCTGGGATCCAGCCAGCTGGAGATAGCTCTGTGCTACCACCTGCAGTCCACTTGCCACCTCAGGGACAGTTTCACCCTCTCAAGGGAACTGGTGTGAGCCTGTCCCCTGTTGCACATGTACATCTTGGGAAAGAAGCAACACTTTCCTGACAAAAAGAATCAGGAGACACAAACAGGGTGAAGGGTGGTGGAAGAATGTCTGGATCCAACAGCAAACTGGAATATGGGCTGCATTTACACCAGGATCTACCATGATGGATGTTGGTGGGATATGCTGCCTGTCTTCCTGCTTGCCTAATGGGGAAATCATGTCTTTAGAAAATGAAGCACCATTTTGGTAGAGAAGTGTATTTATTAGAACTCTGTGGTCTGTCTCAGAATAAGATGTTCTGCTTTGCAAAGGTTTGTCTGTTTTACACACTTATACTTGCCTGAGTCTATTTAATTCAGCACTCCTACGACAGTATTCCCTTTCTTTGTTCCACCCTTTGCAGCTGCAAAACAGCATGATATTCATAACAAAATAATGGGAAAAAAAAACCCCTTGATTTGGTATTCAAACTTTAACCCAGTAAAATTGTTTCCTGTTGGGTATTTTTTTTTTCATCATTAGAATCCAAACTCTCCAGGACTTACATTTGCCATGTTTCACACAAGGAGAGCACAGGATCTTACAGAATTTGGACTTTTATACGCAGCTTTTTTCATTATTGCTTGCAGATGTAATACAGTCTTTAAAACAGAAATTAAAAATGTAATTGGGACCAGGCTGTTTCCAACTGTCCAGCTGGTCACCTGAGACCAAAGCACTCAGCTTGGCTAACCTCTGTGAAATGCAAAAACCTACCAACTGTCTGAAATCTGCATACAAGAACTGCTCCAGACAAGGATCACACTATTGATATGAGTTTATACAAATATATTAAGAAATATTACTCTAGAATTTTAAAAATACACAGCTTTCCTCCAGTAGCATCTTTTAACTCAAATACAAATAGTACCACTGAAATGACGGAGAAACGTTTGGGCAGGAATTCTGAAACAATTACCTGTGTAAAAAACCCACTTCATCTCTTAAAAAGTCTTGGCCAAGCCCTTATGTTTCCTCTTAGTTTCCATACATAGAAGTAGAATAAGAGAATTTGGTGTCATGGTAAATACAACACTATTTCTTAGATTATTTCTTAGTTGCTTTGATTCCACAGTTAGTAGGTGTCTTCTAAGTATCTACAGCTCTGGGAAGCAAACCAGAGGATTTCACCTGACAGCTGGTCCTTCCAGCTCTGCCCTGGATGTCACCAGCACTTCATAAAACTGACAGCATGACCCTGTACTAAGTACCTCAGCTGATGCTTTTTCTCCCCTCCACACCCAGCAATTCCAGCTTCTCCTACAATCACTGAGTGAACACACCACCTTTTTTTGCCATCCTCACTAAGCATGGACAACTCAACAGGTATTTATGCACAGGGATTATGTGTCAACAGCGCTAGGCAGAAAGATACAGAAAATAGTGGCCTGAGGTTACAGAGTCACAGTCCCACACCTCACCCAGATGGGCTTCCCACTGCCTTCAGAGAGCTTAGCACTGAGGAATGGTGGTTTCACCTTAATGGCAGAGGTCACAGTTCTCTGATTAATCAAATGAAGCCATTAGGAATGACCATTCAATTAAAGCAAACATTCTTCAAAAATAGCTAGTTTTAAAACTGTTTGTATTACCAAAGAAGAAATTTTGTTTTCTACCACTTTAGGCTTCTCTTATTAAAAAACCTGATTTCACATCCTTGAACTCTATAGCTTTTCTACTAGAAAATCAGTCTCATGTCATTAGTTCTTGATTATATTGATCCTTTCCAATTCCAAGTAAAAGTAATGCATTATCAGGTAACAGGTGTTCTTAAAATCTTTTCTGTGTGTGTTACTCTATTAGGAATGGAACTAGCACACTTAAAAATGTCTAGCACAATTGATTTATCTGTGCCTCTCTGGTGAAAAACGTCCTTCTTTAGCTTCCTGAGCCACAGTGATACTGTTCCTCACTCTAGTAAATCTCTGAAAATAAATCTCCGCTGGGCAGTTTTGCTTTGCAGAAATCAGTTACATCAAGACGTCTTCCCATACAAAAAGGACTAATGCTTAGTTCCCTAAATTCAAGATTGCATAAACCTTTTCACGTGTCAAGACAAGTGTTGGCCATCTTTTTATTCCTTTTCAGTGGAGGAATAACAGAAATCTGAGCAATTAAGATAAAATCTAAGAAGTCCTCAAGATACAGAGATACAGAAACTTGTGCATGTAACATGCCATTCTTTTGACAGACCAGCTAGGATGATACTACTGAACACTACTGTCACCACATCTGTCCATTTGTTTGTGGGTTTTTTGCATAGGACTATATGCCATATTTACCAGCTTTGTACTTTAGAAGGGGTCTAAAATAGCAAACAAAGTTCAGAAGTCCTCAGATACATCTTCCAAAGGTACCAGGCCTGATTTTTTGCCCCTTAAGTGTGACTCACAGAGAATCAGCTACATCTTTTAGTTTACTGCTGAATGAAGGCGGCCAGAGCCGACTTCTGGCAACTTTAAATGACTGCAATTGACTAAAACAATCTTCCTGACAAGGAACAATAAAATAGTTTTTCCAGCAGCCGAGACACTCTAAGTGAAAGATCTGAAGGAAACCTGTGCTTGGTAACTCCATGCTTGGAACGCAGCTACTCTAACAGAAATCAGCCCTTCAATATGCAGGAAAAAACCTTCCCCAACAGCCACACGCACCTCCCCGACATCCATGTGGGATCCATGAGATGGGAGAGCCTGACTAACGCTAGAAGTTTGAGAGTTTTCCCCGGGGCCTGGGCGCCCTGTTCGGGGGCTCCCCTGGGCGATGTGGGCGCGATGCTGAAGGGGACAGCGGCCCTGGGGCCCCGCTGCCCGCCCGGCGCGGCCGGAGCGCTCTCGCTGCTTGCCCGGGATAGAGGGAAAGCGATCCCCGCTGCGTCCTGACCCGCCGGCAAGGGATGCCCGGAGACCCCCTCCCAAAGGGATGCTCTAGCCAAAGTGGGGGCTCCCCTACCTCCCCCGAAGTTCAGCCCCACGCCCCGGCAGAAAGCACTGCCCTCGGGGACCGCGCACACGCGAGGATGCTCAGCCGGTCCCGGTGCAGCAGTCCCGGGGCGGTAGCGGCCAGCCCCACGGCCCGCTGCAGGGCCAGCCCCGCCGGGCACTTACCCCAGAGCAGCAGGACGGGGAGCGGCCGCCGGCGGCTGCCCTGCTCCTCCATCCCGGCGCGGGCGGCGGCGGCGAGCGGCCGCGGGGGACGGAGCCCTCATGGGGCGGCCGGTCCGCAGCCGCACAGGGCCCCAAGCCGCCTCAGCCCGCCCGCCGGGGAGGCTCCTCTTCATGCCTCGGCGGCCAGCCCCGGGCGGCGGGGGCGGGCGAGCAGGGGAGCGGCTCCCCCGCCCCCAGGGGCTCCCAGCGCGGCGGGGGCAGGCACGAGTGAGTGTGAGATCCGTGAGAGAGTGAGATCTCTGTGTGTGTGTGAGATCAGTAAGAGTGTGAATGTGTGCTCTGTGTGAGTGTATTCGCTATGTGAGTGTGAGCTCCGTGACAGTGTGTGCTCCGTGTGAGTGCGGCCACAGGAGCGCGGCTGTGCCTCCCGCTCCTCCAACAGCCGCGCTGGGAGCGATGCCGCTCCCAACCCATGGGTCTGTGTGGCTGCCTAGGTGGAAGGCACCTAACCTGCACTGGGAATGTTCGGATCTTGAGTGTCCGAAGGACTCTTCACCCCTTGTCCTGGGAGCCAGAGCAGCTTCTCCCCTCCTATCACAACATCCTGGCATTGGGGGTGAAGGCATGAGGAGCTGGAGGGTCACCTGTGTTAGCCCACCTTGCATGGCACCGACGTGTTGGCGTGCTCAATAGTTACCGCTGAACATGGGCAGCGAGCTGACCTGACCCCACACAGACCCGGAGCAGCCTGGAGCAGCCTGGAGTTCTAAGATGTTAAGTGTGTTTTTATGTTGCCATTTCATCTTCGCCTGTCTCTCTTCAGGGATGGTACAGCTCTTGATATTCATCAATATTTAAAAGCTGTGTTCCTGGAGCTCTCTCTCTCTAGGAAATTAGCATCTCCATCAAGAAACACCAGTCTGGGAAGCTGCTAAAGGCGACTTTTCTTACCTAAAAATAATAGTATTGCTCGGTAATAAAGACCCAGAGTGTTCTTCTGGTTACATGGACACTCCACCTCAATAACTGCCTTTTAGTAGAACATTAAATCACTGCCATGAGTAAAGGTCAAATGTCCCATAAAATTTTAAATTTCAGAGGAGATTTTCAAGCCACACTCAAGAACAAAGGGTAATTTTAGGTATCAGTCAGGTTGTTCACATTGACTTTGTATGCTTGCCTAGCACAATGCTTCCAAACACTTTTGGAGAGTGGGACCCCAGCACAGGAGCAGAATTATGCATGTGCCTGTGTAACCACTGTTGTCAGGACACAACCTTTGTCTGAATTATGCTGTTGTCTAGGCTGACGGAAATGGAAAACTTTGGAAACCACAGAGAAGGCTGGGAATCCAATGTTGAAACAGCTCTGCAAACATTTAATTGTGTCACTTAGAAAGAACCTCCTATCACTTGTGTGCCACTTATTCCACTTAGCTGGAAGCAAATCTTGTAAAATACCATAAACCATAAATAAACCATAGCTCATCCTTCAGCAGAGGGGCTGCCATTTCTGCTTTGTAAGGAGTGTTTGCAAGCTGCCCCTGACAGAAGGAACTGCAGCAAAGTGACAAGCGTGAAGGCACATACACCACAGACTCTTTATACCATCTATAGCATGCTTTCTAGCAGTAAGATCTTGATTTCCATCACAAATTCAGATTCTTGCAAATCTGAAAATATAGTTAGTATTTTCAATAATTTAAACTGATCTCCAGGAGGTTAAGCATCATACTTTATATGCAATATTATATGTTAAAAATGTTTTTAAAGTACAATATATTATACAGTATAAAGGCAATGGTTTTTGCAACATATATGGAGATAATGCTGACAGGTCTTTTTACATTTTGCATTTGTTTACTTTGCCTGTTTCAGATGAAAAACTGGCAAAGTGAATGTTACTTTTTCTAACTCTCAGGATTGGCAATTTAGTGCTTGCAGCACATAGTTTGAAGGTGCAAACAGTATCTCTGAGGTAGAACAAATAGATAGAATTTATAGATAAATGCACTAATGCATCATGTACCACTGGATCTCAAGTCAGCAATGCTAGGTAGTATCTTCAGCAAGGTGATCTAAAATGAGCAAGTCTGATTCACATTTGAACAAAACTGTGACAGCGTTAGAATGGTCAGCAAGATAGTTCAAATCGCTTAGGCTGCTTGCAGTGGGCAGTGCAGGACTGCCCACTCGGCCACACCTCTTGTATTGCAGTAATGCAAACAGATTCACTCCAGAATGACTGCAAACAACCTTCTTGTTCTGCAAATCTACCCCAGTGGCATCATCTACACCAGCAGCAGAAATCAAATTCAGTTTCAAATAAGAAATACATTAATTTCAC